>UESW01000219.1:0-57499 GCA_900491605.1 Calamus simplicifolius | reverse complement strand
ATGGCATTGAGAGTGCCAGTCGGGTCGGACGAGATGGCCAACTTGAGGGCGAGGAGGGTAAGGCCATCGATCGCAGGCGAGAAAAAGAAAGACAAACATAAAGATGGACCATCCACACATTTTGTTTCACTTTTTCGCCTCCTTCTCTCTTTGTTTATGGCACCGCCATCCCTGCAATGAGGTATTGCAGCGAGAGAGAGACATCGGGAGAGAGAGGTAGAGGAAGGCCATGCCTTCTACAAACCGAAGGGGTTTTTAGTGTTTGAAATGACAAAATGGACGTAGGTTGGTTCGATCAGACAGAAGTGAATGGACTAATAGAAGATGTGATGGAGGGTATTTTGGTAAATATGAAAGGATGGTTTTCAAAATGCTTTGAGTTATGATGATGAGCATCGGGAGGCGAGCTAGAATTGAAGTTTTTTTTGGCTTTTGTCGCCTTTTGCAGGAGGAGCTCGTGAAATAAAATAATCATTCGATTTTTTAAAAAATATACCTTCCATGACCCATCGCCCGAGTCAAAAGCAAGTTGTATGGAATAGGGGCTCAGATGTCATGAATCTCAGTGTTCTCTTGATCCGTGAACGGTGAAGATATCAAGTCAAGCATTGGTCAGTCCCGCATTCTCGACCACAGGACGAAGTATTGACTCATTCGCTTTTTCGTTCTTTTATTATGTTAATCTTGTAGGCGAGCTTATCATTCTTCTTTGCAGAGTAGGGTATGAGCTTGGTATGGTGTCTTGCTGATCCTTTCTCATTTACCTTGTCATTTTCTACTTCGGAAGTGGGATGTGCAATGATGAAGTAAAAGAAAAAAAAAGAGAGGATTTGACGTAAAGTGGTTTTCGAGAGAGGGTCTTTCTCGCACCATCCTGTACCTTGGCTATCAGAGTTGTTATCTTGTCTGTTATTTCTATTTGGCAAACAGTTTTTTCTTGCTTCTGAGAAGCTAAACATGGCCAATTTTTTTACCTCTATACCTTTTAAATGCCTCAATGTGAAGATCAGCTGGCGTTTTTCAGGTGCAATAAAACTGTAGCAGGGAATTGGTCGTACCTGTGGCCCATTCTTTTTTTCTTCAATTCAGGTAAGACTTTTTTAATACAATGTTAAAGCCCTGAGTCTAGCTTATGCATTCGGCACGGAATTTTATTTTCTCATCTTTCGGATCCATAATTCGATGTTTATTTACTTTAAAAAATATATTTTATTTATTTTTCTCATCAACCCGAATTTCAATCCGAAACTCAATCCGAACCCGATTTTTAAAAATAGGGTTAGGGTTAGGGTTAAGAAAAACCCAAGTTTCATAAGCCCAAGTTGCACCCCTATCGATGACCTTCGGCATCCTTATCAGTCGCTTCGAATATCATTTATAATTTAATTTTTTTAAATAGTATTATTTGTAAATATAAGTTTTTTTAAATCAAATATATAATAATATATAAATTTTAATAAAATTAATTTAGGAGTATTTAGAAATTTGATGTTATATGACTGGGAATCTATTGGTCATACTAAACATAGTAATCAATATTACTATAGCATTACCTGTGTATACCAAACATAGTAATTAACATGACTGGTAATCAACATTACCGATAATCTATCATGTAGGCAATTCACATTATCATTTGGGATTACCTAACGATACATCAAATGCAACCTAAAATGGTAATGGGCACAAAATGCAACCTAAAATGGCAATGGGCACATGACATGTATGGCTTTTGCTTTTTTTTTATAAAAAAAAAATATAGTTTTTAAGGTTCTCAAGCTTTCAATCAAAATTTATTTTAATCTTTAAATTTTAATTATTACAATTTAACTTTTTATATTTTATAAATTTTTATTTTTTATAAATTAAATAAAATTATAATAATTAATTATTATTTCGATGAAAATATTAAAACTATATTTTGTTGTATATGATAGATAACTAAGAGATCAACCGTTTTGTTCATGTGTTAGCATAATCTATTCTTTTAAGAATTTTGCTACTGTAGTTTTTTACTCTTTAAATAGTAAAATTATCAGCCATTTAATTATATTGTTAAAGGTGTAAATGTATCATTAGTAATCGATTTAATAGGTTAAGTGCATGATTAATGCAAAAAAAATTAAACTTTATGATTTATCTTGCTACTCTTTTCTCTCATTGTTCTATTGTTGCCGGTACTCAATGGTGAGAAGCAACGCACCACATCATCAGAAGAAAAGATCTTAAGGATTTCATAATGGAAAGAGAGGGAGATGAGAAGATAATCGATAGAAAAGATCATAAGGATTTTCTAAGATTTGATGACGTTCAATCATCTCTCCTGGACATCGGGAACGGAGGCTCTTCTTCACCAGGTTACCTGCAGAAAAGTTTCGGAACCAGAGGGGGTCTCCGGTGGGACCCTCCGATGCCCAAGTTAGAGACTGAGGTCATAGCTGAAGAGGGGCTCGAGATAGCCATTTTTAGCATGAGAAAGGAGGTCTCAGGGAGGAGGGATTCCTTCCTGGACGCTGAGATGGCGATTTTGGGGTTATCGCGCATACCTGTTTACTGGGCGGATTCACCTTTTTATAGGATTGATCTTGGCATGATCACGTAGGATTGCGTGAAGTCAGAAGATCTGCTGAGCCCTTGTGTGAATCTGGGCTGGTTAGTGGGCTACGTCCCATCAGCCGGCGGGGCTGTTGGGTTGTCGGATCTGGCGTTGTCGGGCGGTGCGCGTCAGAGAGGCGGTTTCTTGAACCGCCGGGGCTGATCTGGTGGGAACTAGGAAATCCCGTCTTATCAGGGCCGAGCCGGGTCGACCCGAGATGGCTGGGGCCAATCCCGCTGGCAAGACAGTGCCGAGGCGGGGCCGAATCGACGGACTTGGAGGCGCCGGGGCCGAGTCGGGCCGGCCGGGGATGGCCTTGGCCGACTCGGCGGAACTGGAGACACCGGGGCCGAGTCGGGCCGGCCGGGATGGCCTTGGCCGACTTGGCGGAACTGGAGATGCCGGGGCCGAGTCGGGCCGGCCAGGGATGGCCTTGGCCGACTCGGTAGAACTGGAGACGCCGGGGCCGAGTCAGGCCGGTCGGGGATAGCCTTGGCCGACTCGGCAGAACTGGAGACGCCGGGGCCAAGTAGGAGAGTGCCGGGGTCGACTGGGAGGTGCCGGGGCCGGCTAGCTTGGAGACGTAGGGGGCCAGCTAGGAAGTTGTCGGGCTGCTTGGGAAGGTGCCGTGGCTGGCTAGGAAGTGCCTGGGCCGCCTAGCTTGGAGACGTTAGGGGCCGGCTAGGAAGATGCCGGGCCGCCTGGGAAGTGCCTGGGCCACCTAGCTTGGAGACGTAGGGGGCCGGCTAGGAAGATGTCGGGCCGCCTGGGAAGGTGCCGACCTTGGAGCCGTCAGCATTTGGGGCCGTCGGTCTTGGAGGTGTCGGCCTTTGGGGCCGTCGGTCTTGGAGCCGTCGGTCTTGGAGGTGTCGACCTTTGGGGCCGTCGGTCTTGGAGTCGTCGGTCTTGGAGGTGTCGGCCTTTGGGGCCGTCGGTCTTGGAGCCGTCGGCCTTTGGGGCTGTCGGTCTTGGAGCTGTCGGTCATGGAGCTGTCGGCCTTTGGGGCCGTCGGCCTTTGGGGCCGTCGGTCTTGGAGGTGTCGGCCTTTGGGGTGTCGGTCTTGGAGCCGTCGGTCTTGGAGCCGTCGGCCTTTGGGGCCGTCGGTCTTGGAGGTGTCGGCCTTTGGGACCGTCGGTCTTGGAGCCGTCGGCCTTTGGGGCCGTCGGCCTTTGGGGCCGTTGGTCTTGGAGGTGTCACAGACATTGAGGTCAAAGTGGGCCGCGACCGATGCCAAGATCGAGGTGGGGCGCGGCCAACGTTGAGACCGACGCCGTTGTCAAGGTGGGTCGTCCAAAAAATTTTATTTTTCGTGGGGTCAACTGGCCCCATCAAATGCCCCCCACACTCCTTGAGCTTGCGTGCCCCGCATCAGCTAAGCGAAAGGAGTGTAGAACTTTTACCTTGGCATCTGCTCTTTCATGTTAACTTCAACCGTGATTCCTTCTAGGTGGGGAAACCTCTTTCCTCTTGCGCTGCCTTGGATGGACGTCTGCATGCCTTCTTTGGCTAGCTGAGGGTGGCTAGTAATCCTCTCCCAACGCAGAGTCTGGAAGTCTTTGAACCTCGGAAGGTGACCTGAGAGCTGAGAGTCGTCAGGTTCCTTTTGAACCATCTTGGAGGTTTGTGTGCCGCCCAAGTTGCGACTCAGCCGGGTACAGAGCCTCTAGGGTCTTAACCTACTCGGGGCACCGCCGTGCCGGGGCCGAGTGGTGTCCCATAGGCCGCGATGCCGGTGAGCTCCTTTTGAACCATCTTGGGGGTTTGTGTTCCGCCCAAGTGGCGACTCAGTCGGGTACGGAGCCTTAGGGTCTTAACCTACTCGAGGTTACCACCGTGCCGGGGCTGAGTGGTGTCCCATAGGCCATGATGCCAGTGAGCTCCTTTTGAACCATCTTGGGGGTTTGTGTTCTGCCCAAGTGGTGACTCAGCCAGGTACGGAGCCTTTAGGGTCTTAACCTACTCGGGGGCACTGCCATGCCAAGGCCGAGTGGTGTCCCGTGGGCCGCGATGCCAGTGAGCTCCTTTTGAACCATCCTGAGGGTTTGTGTTCCGCCCAAGTGGCGACTCAACCGGGTACGAAGCCTTTAGGGTCTTAACCTACTCGGGGCACCGCCATGCCGGGGCCGAGTGGTGTCCCATGGGCCGCGATACCAGTGAGCTCCTTTTGAACCATCCTGGGGGTTTGTGTTCTGCTCAAGTGGTGACTCAGCCGGGTACGGAGCCTTTAGTGTCTTAACCTACTCGGGGGCACCGCCGTGCCGGGGCCGAGTGGTGTCCCATGGGCCGCGATGCCAGTGAGCTCCTTTTGAACCATCTTGGGGGTTTGTGTTCTGCCCAAGTGGCGACTCAGCCGGGTACGGAGCCTTTAGGGTCTTAACCTACTCGGGGGCACCGCTGTGCCGGGGCCGAGTGGTGTCCCGTGGGCCGCGATGCCAGTGAGTTCCTTTTGAACCATCTTGGGGGTTTGTGTTCCGCCCAAGTGGCAACTCAACCGGGTATGGAGCCTTTAGGGTCTTAACCTACTCGGGGCACCGCCGTGCCGGGGCCGAGTGGTGTCCCGTGGGCCGCGATGCCAGTGAGCTCCTTTTGAACCATCTTGGGGGTTTGTGTTCCGCCCAAGTGGCGACTCAGCCGGGTACGGAGCCTTTAGGGTCTTAACCTACTCGGGGGCACGGCTGTGCCGGGGCCGAGTGGTGTCCCGTGGGCCGTGATGCCAGTGAGCTTCTTTTGAACCATCTTGGGGGTTTGTGTTCCGCCCAAGTGGTGACTCAGCCGGGTACGGAGCCTTTAGGGTCTTAACCTACTTGGGGGCACTGCCGTGCCGGGGCCAAATGGTGTCCCGTGGGCCGCGATGCCAGTGAGCTCCTTTTAAACCATCTTGGGGATTTGTGTGCCGCCCAAGTAGCGACTCAGTCGGGTACAGAGCCTTTAGGGTCTTAACCTACTCGGGGGCACCGCCGTGCTGGGGTCGAGTGGTGTCCCGTGGGCCGCGATGCCGGTGAACTACTTTTGAGAGACTTGGCGCAAGGGAGAACAAGATGTGGCGTCAGAAGGGGCCTTCTTTATTACTCATACTTTTGGGAGTACATCATTGGTAATACTGGCGGAGGTTGTCCGCATTCCAGGTACGTGGAACGGGTTTCCCATCAAGCTCTTCTAGTTTGTATGCCCCCTGGTGGAACACCTCGGCGACACGGTAGGGACCTTCCCAGTTGGGGGATAGCTTGCCCCCCTCGGTAGGTTTGGATACCTCGGCCTTTCGTAGCACCAAGTCTCCGCGGCGAAAACCTTGGGAAGAACTCGAGCGTTGTAGTACTTGGCCGCTCACTGGCGAAAGGTTCGGAGAATGGTTGCTCGGCCCTGCTGAGGTTCGGAGAATGGTTGCTCGGCCTAGCCGAGGTTCGGAGAATGGTTATTTGGCCCTGCCAAGGTTCGGATATTCAGAGCTTGGAGAGTTTTTTCTTTAAAGAAATTGGTCTCCTTCTGCTGAGTTGATGACCTGCCCCCTAGGAAACTCTATTGATTGGAATCCACAGGTCTTGAGCTTGAGGGTGCCGACACGGAGCCGGTCTTGAGGTGCCGACGTGGGGCCGGATGGCCACGGACTGTTGTTGCTGGAGCCCGTGGACCATGGCGGTGAGATTCTGGACTTGCTGGGAAAGAGTCGCCAGCCGCTCCGCTGTTTGATCAATGGCCTCCGGCGGCGGGCAGGCAACTGGAGGGTTGGTAGCAGGGGGATTGGCCTCTTGCTGCCTAGCTGGCGGGAGGAGCCCGCCAGACAGCTGACGGAGGCATCCTGAGCTCGCGTCACAACCATGTCTTCTGGAAGAAGAGAGGGGATGAAAAATGTAGCTCAGGGAGAACGTTCGCTACTTTTTCTTATCGCCCCTACCTGGCGTGCCAATCTGATGACGCTCAATCACCTCTCCTGAACGTCGGGAACGGAGGCTCTTCTTCACCAGGTTACCTACAGAAAAGTCCTAGGACCGAAGGGGGTCTCCGGTGGGACCCTCCGATGCCCAAGTTAGCGACTGAGGTTACAGCTGAAGAGGGGCTCGAGAGAGCCCTTTTTAGCATGAGAAAGGAGGTCTCAGGGAGGAGGGATTCCTTCCTGGATGCTGAGATGGCGATTTTGGGGGTTATCGCGCATACCTGTTTACTGGGCGGATTCACCTTTTAATAGGGATTGATCCTAGCATGATCACGTGGGATTGCATGAAGTCAGAAGATCTGCTGAGCCCTTGCGTGAATCTGGGCTGGTTAGTGGGCTACGTCCCATCAGCCGGCGGGGCTGTTGGGTTGTCGGATCTGGCGCTGTCGGGCAGCGCGCGTCTGGCGCTGTCGAGCAACGCGCGTCAGAGAGGCAGTTTCTTGAACCGCCGGGGCTGATCTGACGGAAACTAGGAAATCACATCTTATCAGGGCTGAGCCAGGTCAACCCGAGATGGCTAGGGCCAATCCCGCTGGCAAGACAGTGCTGGGGCGGGGCCGAATCGACGGACTTGGAGGCACCGGGGCCGAGTCGGGCCGGACGGGGATGGCCTTGGCCGACTCGACGGAACTAGAGACGCCGGGGCCGAGTCGGGCCGGCCGAGGATGGCCTTGGCCGACTCGGTGGAACTGGAGATGCCGGGGCCGAGTCGGGCCGGCCAGGGATGGCCTTGGCCAACTTGGCAGAACTAGAGACGCCGGGAACGAGTCTGGCCGGCCGGGGATGGCCTTGGCCGACTCGGCGGAACTAGAGATGCCGGGGCCGAGTCAGGCCGACCGGGGATGGCCTTGGCCGACTCGGCAGAACTGGAGACGCCGGGGCCGAGTCAGGCCGGCCAGGGATGGCCTTGGCCGACTTGGCGGAACTGGAGACGCCGGGGCCGAGTAGGAGAGTGCCAGGGTCGATTGGGAGGTGCCAGGGCCGGCTTGCTTGGAGACGTAGGGGGCCGGCTAGGAAGTTGTCGGGCCGCTTGGGAAGGTGTCGGGGCCGGCTAGGAAGTGCTTGGGCCACCTAGCTTGGAGACGTAGGGGGCCGGCTAGGAAGATACCGGGCCGCCTGGGAAGTGCCTGGGCCGCCTAGCTTGGAGATATAGGGTGCCAGCTAGGAAGATGCCGGGCCGCCTGGGAAGGTGCCGGCCTTGGAGCTGTCGGCCTTTGGGGCCATCGATCTTGGAGGTGTCGGCCTTTGGGGCCGTCGGTCTTGGAGCTGTCGGTCTTGGAGGTATCGGCCTTTGGGGCTGTCAGTCTTGGAGCCGTCGGTCATTGAGGTGTTGGCCTTTGGGGCCATCGGTCTTGGAGTCGTCGGTCTTGGAGCCGTCGGCCTTTGGGGCCATCGGTCTTGGAGGTGTCGGCCTTTGGGGCTGTCGGTCTTGGAGCCATCGATCTTGGAGCCATCGGCCTTTGGGGCCGTCGGTCTTGGAGGTGTCGGCCTTTGGGGCCGTCGGTCTTGGAGCCGTCGGCCTTTGGGGTCGTCGGTCTTGGAGGTGTCGGCCTTTGGGGCCATCGGTCTTGGAGGTGTCGGCCTTTGGGGCCATCAGTCTTGGAGCCGTCGGTCTTGGAGGTGTCGGCCTTTGGGGCCGTCGGTCTTGGAGCCGTCGGTCATGGAGGTGTCGGCCTTTGGGGCCGTCGGCCTTTGAGGTGTCGGCCTTTGGGGCCATCGGTCTTGGAGCCATCGGTCATGGAGGTGTCGGCCTTTGGGGCCGTCGGCCTTTGGAGGTGTCGGCCTTTGGGGCCGTCGACCTTTGGGGCCATCGGTCTTGGAGCCGTCGGCCTTTGGGGCTGTCGGCCTTTAGGGCCGTCGGTCTTGGAGCCATCGATCTTGGAGCCATCGGCCTTTGGGGCCGTCGGTGTTGGAGGTGTCGGCCTTTGGGGCCGTCGGTCTTGGAGGTGTCGCGGATGTTGAGGTCGAAGTGAGGCGTGGCCGACACCAAGATCGAGGTGGGGCGCGGCCAATGTTGAGGCCGATACCATTGTCAAAGTGGGTCGTCCAAAAAAAATTTATTTTTTGTGGGGTTAACTGGCTCCATCAAGATCCATTGAGAAAAAAAGAGGAAGATAATCACTACAAAGAGAGGAACATGACTAATAGAACAACATCATGAGACTAAAAAGTTAGCGATTATAGAAATGAAAGTAATTGATAAGGAAGCCGATCACTTCAACTTAGAAATGAATTTAAGATTGAATGTTTATCGTTCATCACTTTTTTTAGCAAAGAAGATAGTGACGCAAGAAAAAGGGTTCTATTTTCATATTCTAAAATATGATGAGTAATGATCATATCAACGGTTAGAGTTAAATGATCAAAATATCATTTACTACTTTAAAGAGTAGCATAGTATACCTTTTTTTTATTTTAACTTCATGCAACGAGGTATTAGGAATACAATTGTTGAGGGGTAAAATCATCATTGTGTTGATAACTATGCGAAGGGCTAAGATCATCCCCATCCCCCTGCCCGCTACATTACGCCCACAAGGAACGAGCTAACTAATATGGTCCAACGGGCCAAGCTTCCCATAGCTCGGCCTTCCCTGAGCTACCCATAGCTCGGTTCCTCCGAGCTACCTATAGCTCGACCTTCCACGAGCTTCCATAGCTCAGCCTTCCCCGAGCTACCCATAGATCGGCTCCCCCGAGCTACCTATAGCTCGGCCTTCCACGAGCTTCCCATAGCTCGGCCTTCCACGAGCTTCCCATAGCTCGGCCCTCCACGAGCTTCCCATAGCTCAGCCTTCCCCGAGCTACCCATAGCTCGGCTCCCCCGAGCTACCTATAGCTCGGCCTTCCCCGAGCTTCCCATATCTCGCTTTCCATGAGCTTCCCATAGCTCGGCCCTCCACGAGCTTCCCATAGCTCAGCCTTCCCGAGCTACCCATAGCTCGGCTCCCCCGAGCTACCTATAGCTCGTTCTTCCACGAGCTTCCCATAGCTCAGCTCCCCCGAGCTACCCATAGCTCAGCCTTCCACGAGCTTCCCATAGCTCAGCTCCCCTGAGCTAACCATAGCTCGGCTTCCACAAGCTTCCCATAGCTCGGCTCCCCCCGAGCTACCCATAGCTCGGCTCCCCGAGCTTTCCATAGCTCGGCTCCCTCGAGCTACCTATAGCTCGGCTCCCCCGAGCCACCCATAGCTCGGCTTCCTCAAACTTCTATAGCTCGGCTCCCCCGAGCTACCCATAGCTCAGTTTTCCCGAGTCATTCATAGCTCGGTTCCCCCCGAGCTACCCATAGCCCGGTTCTCCGAGCAACCCCCGAGCAATTCATGGCTCGACACACACCTCCGTGGAACCCGACGCGGGAGAGCCCAGGCCTAAAGTAACAGAATCCCAAACAAAGGATCATATCGAGTAGTGGCCTAGGATCTACAATAATGGCCTAGGACCTACGCATCATCAAATCTTCGGCCATCAGAGGGCCCTCCCAGCCGTCGATCCTCCAACGAACAAGATACGGATCCCACCGGCCTCACAACAGCTTGATTCGAATCATCTCCGTATCCTAACAACTTTCGAACCTTCCAGAAGGTGCTCAAGATCCAGGTGATTACCTATAAATACGACACTCCCAGATTCTCTCAGGTATGCGCTCACAGCCCCTGGCTTACTGGCTCACTCTCACTCTCACTCTCACTCACTCTCTGGCTCCTTCACTGCTCATCGGCGCTCCCCTAGAGCTCCCGATTGGTCACCCCTGGAGGGACTCTCCAGAGAGATCCTTCTCCTGCCACGATTCGACGCCATCCCCGCACTCTCCTCACCCGGCTCCTCCTCTTATGTCTGAAGAGGAGATCCGCCGACAACTCTGGGAGATGCGTCAGGAGCTGGACGCCGCCAAGCAGGCCATCCGCCTCAGCCCAAGGCGGAGCAGGGCATCCCCTTCACCAAAGGGATCATGGAGGAAGTGATTCCCTCCCATGTCAAGCTACCCGCCATCGAGCCCTACCATGGCTCTTCTGATCTGGATGACCATCTCAGTAGCTTCCGGTCAATAATGATGTTCCACGGAGCATCAGACGTGATCCTCTGTTGCGCCTTCCCTTCCACCCTCAGAGGATCTGCCCGAACCTGGTTTAACACCTTGAAACCGGGTTCTGTTGATTCTTTCGACGAGCTGAGCCACCTTTTTATTGGCCAGTTCATTAGTAGCCACCGTCACCGACGGAGATCCGACTCCCTCTCTGAAGTTAAGCAGAGAGAGGGGGAGTCCTTGAGGAATTACCTTGGCCGTTTCAATAAGGCCATGCTAGAGGTGGACCACCTTAATCATGAGGTGGCTATGTCCGCCCTAGCGGGGGGAGTCTTGAAGGAGAGCGACTTCTACCTGGCGATGGAAGGTCAGCTACCCCCCGAACCTCTCCGATATGATGGCCCTAGCAGATAAGTACGCCAGGATCGAAGAATTGCGGAGAGTTGCCCGCGCTGAGCTGGAGAAGAAGAAATAACCTAAAGGTTCCGATAGGCACCGACCCATCCATCAGCCAAGCCAACCTCATCGCCAAAGAGCTCCCCTGCCACCGCCGAGAAATCGCTCCCGGAGCCCGCCCAGGCGATTCGATCGGTACACTCCGTTCACTGTACCCAGGGTGCAAATTCTCATGGAAATAGAGCGCCAGCTCCCCCGACCAGCTCCTCTCGAGGGAACCCAACTCGGAGGGACCCTACAAAATACTGCCGCTATCACGGGAGCATGGCCATGACACCGAGGAATGCTGGCAGTTGAAGAATGAGATTGAGAGGCTGATTCAACGGGGCCGACTGAACCAGTTCAGGAGGGCACCCGAGCCAGGACAAGGGGGCGATCGCCAGCCCGAGCTTCAGCAGCCTCCTCCTCCTCCAAATCCGCTTGTAATCGGCCACATCAACATGATTGAGGAAGCCGGTGGCTCGAGCTCTAGAGATGATGATGAAGGCTCGGCGCCAAAGAAAGCGCGAACGGGCAAGCTCTCCTTCTCCGACGATGATCTCCGAGGGATACAGTTTCCACATGACGACGCACTGGTTGTATCCCTTAATTTAAATGACTATGATGTAAGCCGGATCCTCGTTGATAGTGGAAGCTCCATGAATGTTTTGTACCTTGATGTGTTTGCCAAGATGAGATTGCTCATGGAAAACCTTCGAGCCGTGGACTCCACCCTAATGGGGTTCACAGGCGACATCATCATCCTAGAGGGGTCGTAACCTTAACGGTTCGGGCAGGAACCTGGCCCCTTATGGCCACTGTTCACACGGACTTCCTAGTGACCAAGCTCAGGTCGCCCTACAATGCGATATTTGGAAGACCTGGCCTGATGTATCTCAAAGCCGTTGTCTCCATCCCACACCTGTCTATGAAATTCCCCATCGGGCGAGGAATTGGTGTCGTCCGGGGGAGCCAAACTATGGCTCGGCAGTGTTTTGTCACCAGCCTTCAGTCCAGAATGCCTAAAGTTGACGGGCTGGATGCTCGAGAGGAATTCGCCGAGCAACGAGGGGAACCAGCCGAAGAACTAGAGGAAGTACCACTGGACGAGGCTCGTCCCGACCGAACCATAAAGATCGGGTCGCTGCTGGAAGGCGAATCCCGGCAGGAGCTGATCGACTTCCTCCGAAGCAACGCCGATGTGTTCGCTGGTCCGCCTCCGACATGCCAGGAATCAGCCCCGAAGTTCTTGTCCACCGCCTTAACGTGGACGACATGTGCCGGCCCGTCAAGCAAAAGAAGAGGAGTTTCGCCCAGAGCGGCAGAGAGCTATTGAGGAGGAGGTTGATAACTTATCAAGGCGAACTTCATTTGGGAGGTGAATTACCCAAGTTGGCTGTCAAATGTCGTCATGGTAAAGAAGTCGAGTGGCAAGTGGCGGATCTGCATCGACTTCACCGACCTCAACAAAGCATGCCCGAAGGACAGCTTCCCTCTCCCTCGAATTGATCAACTTGTGGATGCCACCTCGGGTCACCAAATGCTGACGTTCATGGATGCCTACTCGGGCTACAACCAGATCGGATGGCCCCCGAAGATGAAGAAAAGACCGCCTTCATAACCGACCGAGGTACTTACTGTTACCGTGTTATGCCTTTCGGTCTTAAAAATGCAGGAGCCACCTACCAAAGGCTGGTCAACAAGTCTTCAAAGAACAAATCGGCCGGAACATGGAGGTATACGTCGACGACATGCTGGTCAAGAGCAAAGAAGCATCACAGCACGTCGAGGATCTCTCGGAGAGCTTCGCAACACTCCGCAAATATCAGATGAAGCTCAATCCGACTAAGTGCGCCTTCGGCGTTAACTCTGGGAAGTTCCTCGGCTTCATGGTCTCCCAGCGGGGTATCGAAGCTAACCCCCAGAAGATCCAAGCTCTCCAGCAGATGGCGCCCCCGGCGTCTATTAAAGAAGTCCAGCGCCTAACCGGGAGGATAGCGGCCCTTAACCGCTTCGTGGCTCGCTCAGCCGAAAGATGCCTCCCCTTCTTCAAAACTCTCCGTCGGCTAAGAATTTCCAGTGGACCCTCGAGTGTCAAAAATCATTCGAAGATCTCAAGAAGTACCTCGGCTCTCCCCCACTCCTCAGCAGTCCAAATCCTGGGGAGACATTGTTCCTGTATCTGGCTGTCTCAGAAGGTGCCGTTTGCTCGGTGCTGGTCAGAGAAGAAAACAAGGTCCAGAAGCCGATTTATTATGTCAGCAAACTGCTCCGAGATGCGGAGACGAGGTATAACCGGATTGAGAAGATGGTGTTGGCCTTGCCTTGATCACCTCAGGAAAGTTGCGGCCATACTTCTTCCGCATTCTGTTCCTGACTGATGCCGGTGGACATCCGGAGACATCGCAGGGGAATGGGCTGAGCGAGCACGATCCGACAGCCTCGCCCGGCCATCAAAGCTCAGGTGCTAGCCGACTTCCTCCTCGAGTGTACCATCCCGGAGGACGGCTCCACCCCCGACTCCCCGAGGAACCAAAATCTGCGCCCGGTGGCTCCTCCATGTCGACGGGTCATCCAACGCCCATCGCTCCGGTGCGGGCTTGGTCCTCACCAGCCCGGAGGGGGCGACTTTTGAATATGGCATCCGCTTCTCCTTCCCGGCCTCCAACAACGAAGCTGAATATGAAGCCCTGCTGGCCGGTCTCCGGATCGCCCGCAGCCTTAAGGTGGAGAAACTGAATGCCTTCACCGACTCCCAGCTGGTGGCAGGTCACGTGCGAGGGGAGTTTGAGGCCCGGGAACCGAACATGATCCGATATCTCCAAGAGGTTCGGAGCCTACTCTCCCATTTCCCCGAATTTGAGATCATTCAGATTCCTAGATCTGAAAATGCCCGTGCCGACCTACTATCTCGGCTGGCGACCGCGGAATCAATGGACGCCGAACGAAATTCCACCTGGAGACTTTGGAGAGACCTAGTATCGCGAAGCTGACCGAGTAATGCAAGTTGAGGCCGAACCATCATGGTTCGACCCCATCCTGAAGTACCTCAAAGAAGGGTCGCTCCCGGCCGATCGAAGGGAAGCTAGAAGGCTAAAGCTGCAAGCCACCCACTATGTGCTAATTGATGACCAGCTCTACAAGCGGTCCTTCTCTATGCCATTGCTCAGATGCCTCGCCCATCTGAAGCTGATTATGCCCTTCGGGAGGTGCACGAGGGGATTTGCGGCAACCATCTGGGGAGCCGGTCCCTGTGCCACAAGGTGCTGCGTCAAGGTTACTATTGGCCAACCATGCAAAAGGATGCAGACGACCTTGTCCGAGCTTGCGACCCATGCCAAAGGCACTCAAGTATTCAGAGGCTCCCCTCCGCCAGCCTGGTCCCCATTCCTCCGCTTGGCCCTTTCGCCAAGTGGGGAATGGACATTCTCGGCCCATTTCCGCTCGCCACGGGCAACGAAGTTTCTTGTTCGTCGCCATCGATTACTTCACCAAATGGGTCGAGGCGGAAGCAGTTGCTCAAATAACCAAGGCTCGGGCCAGGGATTTCATGTGGAAGTCCATCATCTGCCGCTTCGGCCTCCCGCACACCATCATCACTGACAACGGCAAACAATTCGACAATCCAAAGTTTCGTCAGTTCTGCGAGGAGCACGGGATCCACCACCACCTTACCTCGGTCGGCATCCACAGGCTAACGGAGCAGCCGAAGTAACCAACCGGACCTTGCTTCAAGGGATCAAAGCTCGGCTCTCCAGAGCCCGAGGCAGGTGGGCAGACGAATTGCACCATGTCCTGTGGGCCTACCGCACCACCCGAGAGTACCCACAGGCGAAACCCCATTCCGAATGGCCTTCGGCACAGAGGCCGTCATCCCCGTGGAGATAGGGCTCCCTTCTCTGCGGGTGGAAAGCTACTCGGAGGAAGCCAGCGATGAGCAGCTCCGCACCAACCTTGACCTGGTAGAGGAGATCAGAGAAAAGCTCGGATCAGAATGGCTGCCTACCAGCAAAGAGTGGCCCGCTACCACGCCTCCAGAGTCAAAGGGAAAGCTTTCTTGCCTGGCGACCTCGTTCTCCGGAAAGCATCTGTCTCCAAACCGCTGGAGCAAGGAAAGCTGGCCCCAAACTGGGAAGGCCCTACCAAGTAGCGGAGATCGTCGGACCGGGACCTACAAGCTGCAAGATCTAAGCGGAAGATCCATCCCTCGGACGTGGAATTCGGACAATCTCCGCAAGTATCATCAGTAGGGTACGCCCTCTACAGGCTCGCCTTCTTAAATTTTTGTCGGCATAATGTTTCATAATTCATGACATAAATCACCACAAATTATATCACCAAAAATCGTGAAAAGAAACAGATGATGCTTACTAATCCTCGGCACGACCGAGTTACCTATTTATCTCCGAACCTCGGCAGGGCCGAGGAACCTCAATTCTTCGAACCTCGGCAGGGCCGAGGAACCTCGAGCGAAATCGGCTCTGGAACCTCGAGCGAACCTCGGCTGGGCCAAGCAAATCTCCGAACCTCGGCTGGGCCGAGCCTCGGCTGGGCCGAGCAAATCTCCGAACCTCGGCTCTCTCCGAACCTGGAACCTCGGCAGGGCCGAGCGAACCTAATCGAACCTCCTGAACCTCGGCTCTGAGGCTCGGCAAGCGAACCTTAATCTCCGAACCTTGGCCGAGCAACTATTCTCCGAACCTCGGCAGGGCCGAGCAAATCTCCGAACCTCTCCGAGAACCTCGAGGAAGCTCGAGCAACTATTCTCCGAACCTGGGCCGAGCAATAATCTCCGAACCTCGGCTGGGCCGAGCAACTGATCTCCGAACCTCGGCTAGCAACAATCTCCGAACCTCGGCAGGGCCGAGTCTCCGAACCTCGGTTGGGCCTAGCGATGAATTCTAAAGCCCCGGCTAAAACCGGAGTGCGTAAAGCCTGGCAAAAACCGAAGCACGCAAACCTCGATTAAACCGAAGGACTTCCGAACAGTCCCCAGAACTTCGGCCAGTTGAAAAATGCACACCGTGCAAAACCGCCAATAGACACAAAGTCTACGCCTTTAGCAAATCCCTAAAGGCCTCGGCAGGCCCTACACGGCCGCCCATGAACCCCAGACAAAATCGGGGAATCCCTCCTACTGCTAAATCCCCGGAGATATCCTGTATCTTACCGCCCAAGCGCCTGTCTCGCTCCACAAACGAGACCATGACTTAGCGCGTAAGCCCACGGGACCACCCAGGTCCCCCTTTGGCTCAAACAGAACGAGCGGTTTTTCCTTTTATGAACTAAACGACGATCTCATCAGAACAAAAATTGCCAAAAAAGACTTTTTCTTTATTTATTATAAAGAGAAAAGTACAAAAAGAAAAAAAAGAAAGAAAGAAAAATGGCCTTCGCAGAGGCCTAACGTCTCCCCCAGAGCTGCCGGGTCTTCCACACGCCGGGACAGCTCGGCGACTCGCTGGCGGAGGGACGCTATCTCCCCCTCCTGCCGGTCGTACGACCCAGCGAAGGGCCTCGGCCTCCCTCATGGAACGGCGAGGTACTCCTCGACCGCCTTCTCAAGCTGCTTGTGGCTTGCGAAGGCTGACGCCAAGGCCAGGCCGTCAACCATGACGGAACGGCTCCCCTCGGAGCCCCCACGCCGTTGTTTGCTACGCCTGATCCTTGGATGATTGCCTCCACCCTGAGAGCCATGTCGAGAGCTGTTGAGAGGCTACCCAAAGGATGGTAAACTGGCATCCCTCTCATCCGTATTTATACCCCTCAATCGAGTATCTCGATCAGTCGGGTCATAAATACCGACCCATGAGAATTGCCGCGTGTCGCCGCTTTGCTGGCGCCCACAGGACGCGAGGGGTCGTGCCCCTTCCCAAGGGAAATCGGTAAACGTCGACGAATTACTCGGGAACCCCCCTCCTTCTCTAGAAACTGGGTTCCTCCCAATCTGCCGGGCCCTTGCGGAGTAAATGCCCTCGAACTCCTCCAAATGCCTTAAATCGGCCGCCCTTTGGAAAGCACGAAAAGAAAAAGAGCATCAGCAGCTGACGCTGACTCGCTTCCCTCGGAAAGTAGCCAAATCATAAATGTCGGGCATACCCATGCCCCACCCGTTCCGCTTTGGCGTTCCGTGCCAAATCTCGCAGGAACCAAATATCATGAGTCTCGGTGGGAACCTCGGCTCGGAACCTCGGCAAGGAACCTCCGAGCGAACCTCGAGGAACCTCGGCAGGGCCGAGAATCTCCGAACCTCGGCTGGGCCGAGTCTTCGAACCTCGGCAAGTCTCGAACCTCGGCAGGGCCGAGCGAACCTCGGCTAGGCCGAGCCGAACCTCGGCAGGGTCGAGCAATATTCTCCGAACCTCGACAGGGCCAGCAATAATTCTCTGAACCTCGGCAGGGCTGAGCCATAAATCTCCGAACCTCGGCAGGGCCGAGTAATAAATCTCTGAGCTTCGGCCAAAGTTAAGGAATATGTTCCACTGCCGAACAATCTCCAAAGTTCCGTCTGAATTCGGGCAGCTTATGAGCCCCGACTAGGTCGGATATCGCGGGATCCTCGGCCAAGAACGAACGATATCCCCGTGCCTTGTTTCATTGCCAACAACAACTCTCGGCACAAAAAGAACAGAAACTAGGAGAAAACAAAACTTTCTTTATTTCATTCGAAACCAATTACAACCGCCTGAGAGGCATTACAAGTGCATTGAAATGCATGAAATAAAAATGGGTACATAACTCAGGCAAACTGCTCCAAAGCAGCTTCGGGTGACTATGATGCTTCGGCATCCGGTCCAACAAATCAGGCAAGCCACGAACCAGTCAGCTCGAGCCGATAATGAGCGGACGACACGGCCCAACCGTTGCGACCAGCTTCGGTTAATAATGATATCTCGGCGTCCCAACCGAGATATCAGAGAAATCAGAAAGGGTGGATGGGTTTTTACCCCAAACCACCCAACGAAGGGCCCTCCGACGAGTAGGAAGGAAGCTCGCGGACCCTGATACCAGGGCACTCCCCCAAATCTAGTGTGTACCGCTAGCCATTGCCCAAGTCAAAAGGCAATGTACTAGCGGCGACACACCATCACCCCCTCCTCACGTGGCAAAAGATTCCCCGGGCGGACGAGCCCAGGAATCCGGCCAGGGGAGGAGGAGAAATTCACGCAAGTCATGGGGAGCACGCGTACACTTCCCCCGTAAGTCCCCAAAGGTGAACCGCAAAGGTCACACAGGAAGCGTATATGTGCGCTCTCCATGCGATCTCTGCGGACCTCCTGTGCGCTCTCCATACGATCTCCGGAGCTCCTTTCTTGAGGGCAAGCCACCCCCGGCTCCTTCGTCACCCCAACTGTCCGGAGGACGACGACTTGCAGGAGGAAAGCTCGGTCCTCCCGCTCTAAGCCCCAGAGAAACAGGCATTGTGTGCACCTTCACAATTCACAAGAAGAAAACTTTGGGATGGCCCAACACAGCCCTCTTTCCCCTTTTTATAGGCGGAGACGAACCGGGGACAGCTATCAAGAACAGAAAGCCCCGAGATTCAAAATGCCAAACCCACGCCACCACGTGGCCTCCTGAAATGAAAAAGCGCCCCACGATGCGCGCCAAGCGCGTCGCCCAAGCCATGACGCATGCCAAAAGATTTCTCTGATCCCGGATCATGAGCTTTAAATGCAGAAAACCGTCCGCCGATCTTGCAGATACTGGCGGATCCGAGGGATCGTATGAGAAAATGACATCCTCCAATGGCAAATAAGCACTTACACCACACGCCAAAGCAGCCCATTCGGAAAAGATCACAGCAAAGGTCCGTCGGAAAGTGCCAGGCGACCTTTTGCTGGCTGCAGAGCCGTACTACCTACTTCGGTGAAACAAAAATCGACCTGCCTTGGAAAGACAAAGCACTGACAGGGGTAATAAATGGATGCGAAGGCCAAACCCTCTCTTTACCAAAAGAATAAAGGGGTGACAACGAAGGTTCAACAAACCCCCTGCTCGGGGACAAACTCCCCTCTTTTCGTCGAAGGCACGACCACAGTTGGCCACTGTAAGGTGGACTACCTCGGCCTAGCCGAGCTACTCCGTCCCTCGGCCCTAGCCGAGCTATTAGCCGAGCTACTCCGGCCCTAGCCGAGCTCCCTTAGCCGAGCTACTCCATCCCTCGGCCCTAGCCGAGCTAAGCCGAGCTAGTCCCTCGGCCCTAGCGAGCTATAGCCCTTCCTCGGCCCTAGCCAGCTATTTCATTCTTCGGACCTAGCCGAACCACTGTGTCATTCGGCTTAAGCCGAATTGAATCGTCTCTCAACCTCCTTTTGTACCAAGCTATGTTGTCGCTCGACTCTTTCGTCGGGGCTATCCCTATGCCTTGGCCTCGACCAAGATGTTCCTTCAAAATTCGAGACAGGAAACCATCCAGGAAAGACAAACAAATGAAAATGGCTGACCCGTTTACTGATTTTCGTCAAACTACAAAACAAAAGAAGAAAAAATACATATGGGCCCCCAAAGGGTCAAGACTTGGGATCAGACCCGGCGTCTCCTGCGGCAGCATCAGCGGGAGCATCGCTTGGCCCCCCTTCTCGATGGTGCCGCCGGATACCTCGGCGGCAACGTCACTCCCAGAACAGCTTCGAGATCGACGTCAGAAATCTCTCCATATTCGTCTTCCTCGGCCCCCGGGGTGCGTGTCTCATAATACTCGGCTTCCAAACAAGACAGGTCCAGGTCAGGATAAGTTGAGCAATCTTAGCCCGCGCCTCCTCTTCGCCGAGCTGGAATGCATCGGCGCAGGCCGCCCTGCGTTCTCGGCAAACTCGGTAGAGTTCTTGTACTCCTCCACCGCTGAAGAGGCCCGCGCGTTTGCCTCGGCTAATTGCTTCTCCAATTCGGAGATCCTTCGGTGCCTCGAGGCCGCCTCCTCTCCGAATGCCGCCAACCGCTCCTGAAACTCCTGGCTCATCCTGTTCAACTACAGACGAAAAGCCAAGTAAAGCAGAAGTCGAAAACCAAAATGGATAAAACAAATAACGCCCTACCTGCTCGTCCCGCCGGGCTAGTTCACCGTCCAGCACTTGGACCCTATTGAGAGCCCTAGACTTAGCCGATTGATTTTGGCGAAGGCTCTCTTTGAGTTCATCCACCCGGGACTGAGTGTCTCCAATTTCTTGACGGGCGTAGTCGAGCTCGTCAGAAAGTCGGCAGCTCGTTCGTCCGACCACTTTAGCCGATCCTTTGTGTCGGCGAGCTCTTTATTCAGACGGGTGAGGTGGTCCTGCTGCCGCCGACACCTATGCTCTTCCTCCTCGAGCCTCTTGCTCCAGTTGCCCTTATCTTCGGCATGGCTGGCTTTCAACTGGTCCCACCTCTTATCAAAAAACTGTTGCATAGAATTGACCTTGCTCTCGTGCTCCGCCTTGGCCTGAGATAGCTCCAGACTAGCCTTCTCGGATTGCTCGCGGAAGCCTTGAAGCTCACTGACCTGTGTAGCGAGTTGAGAGGCTCTTTCCCTCTCAACTGCAAGAACCCTGCGAGCCTCCTCGAGCTCCCTCTGAAGGACCACCAGGGCTCGGAAAGTTTATCTGTAGAATCCACCCTCTCCTTGAGGTGATCGACCTCCTGGCGGGCCCGAGCCCAAGCTCCAACAGACCAGATGCAAGCGCCATTTCAGCGCCCTCATGATCAGGGCATTCTGCAAAAAAAGGATTGCACACATAAAGAATACAGTCGAACTAGCTGACTAAAGACCCTACTTCAGTGCGACTACTTACCCGAGACGCGTAATCGTAGCAATCCTCGTGAGAGCAAGATCATCAATCTCGGGGAGAAGAAAAGCCTCATTCGGGCCCCGGTGTACCTAAAGGCCATCTCGACAAGGTCCTCCGGATAACTCCCTCCTGTCGAGGAACTCTCTCCCCCTTGGAACGCAGACCGCATCAAAGCGGAGAACATGGCACTCACCTCCGGGTCGCGTGAGTGGAAGTCTGCGCTCAGGGAGCCAACTTGGGAACCCGCGCCCATGAGGCCCTCGGTTGGCCAGCCTCCTCCACCAGAGCCCTCATTTGAGAAGCCTCGGGCATTTCAACTCCGGCGAGGGGAGCCCCGGCCCGAACGTCCCCTTCGCTCGACGGCTTCTTCCCCTCCTTCTCCTTCTTCCTCCTCTTCTGCTTCTGCCTCCTCGGAAATTCCCCTACCCACAACAGACTCTTTAGGAACTTCGGCTTCCCCGGAGCCTCCTGTGCCTCGGCGGAAGGCCCTTCACCAGAAAGCCCCCGCGAGGTTCGATCGCTGGTTCGGCAGGTTCGGCCACCCCCTCGTCGCCTGCTGGCTCTCCACCAGCGGCCCAGGCCGAACCTCAGCAGCCGTAACCACTTCCCCACCTCGATGGAAGCGGAGGCCGCTCCCACCTCCGCCTGTAACCTCTCCGAGCCACGGCCTCCAATGAGGGAGACCGAGCCGCCCCGTCCACGGGGGCCCCAAGTGAACCGGCCTCGCCATCATCGGACAAACGACGACAGGTGGGGAGGAAATTCCAGCAGCCTCCTCGAACCCTGCGACATCCCGGCTTTCCGCCCTCCTCCCGCCAAAAGATCATGCGCCGTCGGAACTTCGATACTTCCGGCCCGCGGCGACGAGGAGCGCCGATCATCAGTCTCTCCTGATCCCCCTAGGGTGGGAGCCGGAAGGGCGGGGCCTCTTCTCCGATGCTTGCTGCTGGAGCCAGATCTCCTGCGGCAAGCTCTCCCTCATCTGGTCTGTGAGCGCGACCTTTTGGCTGTAGGGGCAATGTGATTCGCCTGTTAGTTCGCACAAAAATCGAAAATGGAGCCACACTAAGTGTTGCCGCCAGGATCTGTCCTCCGACTCAGGCACGATCGGTCTCCTGATCTGGGCTTCCTCCTAGGCGGACCTGCACAGAAGTCCTCATGTGAGAGACGTTGGGGGTGGCCCTCCGCGGAAGACCCTTCGATGCTCAAGTCAGTGGGGATCGACGATCAATAGAAATGAGGAGAAGGATATCTCTGGGGAGTCCCTCCAGGGTGGCCAATCGGGAGCTTTAGGGGAGCGCCGACGAGCAGTGAAGGAGCTAGAGAGTGAGTGAGAGTGAGAGTGAGCCAGTAAGCCAGGGGCTGTGAGCGCATACCTGAGAGAATCTGGGAGTATCGTATTTATAGGCAATCACCTGGATCTTGAGTGCCTTCTGGAAGGTTCGAAGGTTGTTAGGATACGGAGATGATTCGAATCAAGCTGTTGTGAGGTCGGTGGGATCCGTATCTTATTCGTTGGAGGATCGACGGCTGGGAGGGCCCTCTGATGGCCAGAGATTTGATGAGTGTGTAGGTCCTAGGCCGTTATTGTAGATCCTAGGCCACTCCTTGATATGATCCTTTGTTTAGGATTCTGTTATACTAGGCCTGGCTCTCCCGCATCGGGTTCCACGGAGGTGTGTGTCGAGCCATGAATTGCTCGGGGGTTGCTCGGAGAACCGGGCTATGGGTAGCTCGGGGGGAACCGAGCTATGAATGACTCGGGGAAGCCGAGCTATGGGTAGCTTGGGGGAGCCGAGCTATAGAAGTTCGGGGAAGCCAAGCTATGGGTGGCTCGGTGAAGCCGAGCTATAGGTAGCTCGGGGGAGCCGAGCTACGGAAAGCTTGGGGGAGCCGAGCTATAGGTAGCTCGGGGGGAGCCGAGCTATGGGAAGCTCGTGGAAGCCGAGCTATGGGTAGCTCGGGGGAGCTGACCTATGGGAAGCTCATGGAAGGCCGAGCTATAGGTAGCTCGGGGGAGCTGAGCTATGGGTAGCTCGGGAAAGGCCGAGTTATGGGAAGCTCGTGGAAGGCGAGCTATGGGAAGCTCGGGGAAGGCCGAGCTATAGGTAGGTCGGGGGAGCTGAGCTATGGGTAGCTCGGGGAAGGCCAAGCTATGGGAAGCTCATGGAGGGCCGAGCTATGAGAAGCTCGTGGAAGGCCAAGCCATGGGTAGCTCGGGGAGCTGAGCCATGGGTAGCTCGGGGTAGCCGAGCCGTGGGAAGCTCATGGAAGGCCGAGCTATAGGTAGCTCGGGGAGCCGAGCTATGGGAAGCTCATGGAAGGCCGAGCTATAGGTAGCTCGGGGGAGCCGAGCTATGGGTAGCTCGGGGAAGGCCGAGCTATGGGAAGCTCGGTCCGTTGGACCACATTAGTTAACTCATTCCTTGTGGGCGTAATGTAGCGGGCAGGGGGAGGGGGCTTATCTTAGCCCCTTCGCACGGTTATCAACGCAATGATGATTTTACCCCTCAACACTAAGCTATTGGCCGCGAAGTGATACTCACCGTGAGGGTCGACGGGACTCAGTCTGGCCGCAAGAGAGCATCCTCCGATAGAAGGACACTAGCCAGAAGCGCTCGACCGCCGTGCAACACGATCAGATCCCTTTTCTCCGACTCGGTTAACTCCGGGTGCACTTCCGGATCCTTTACGTATTGCCCCCATACCCGAGGGAAATCCAAGCCGATATTCCCTATGACGATGAAGAATTGCGACTTCCACTCCTTTATCGACGACAGGTTATCGGAGATCATCTTGAATGACCTCCGGGGGCCGATGTAGGGCCACTCTGAGGCCCTCCTGGAGACCAGATTGAAGCATACCCTGAACATCGGAAGGGTCGTCGTCACTCCGACACGGTTGCATAGCGAGATGAACCCGATGAGGTTATGCCGACTGTTGGGAGCCACCATGGTGAAGCATATATTGTAGAACTTCATCACCTCTCGCACCAGCGGATGAAGAGGAAACCTAAGGCCTGCCCTCAAACTTTCCTCGTAGCAGAACGCTCTGTCTCCCAATCCGGAGTTACCCTATCCTCAGCTGTTGGAAGCAACAAGGTAACATCCTGGGGGATCTTGTACAGACGGCATATCTGCTCCAGGTCCACCAAGGTCACCTCTGAAGCCTGATCACTCGGACTCACCGTGTCTTCAATCGCAAGAGACGCTGAGCAACAGATTGCTATGAAAACAGAAAGGCGGAGCTCTCTAAAGGGAAGCGAGAGAGTGCTACAAATAGGGAGGGCGCCGCCTCGACTCCGTTTTTCCCAAGGAAAACTGCCTCAGGGTGAAGACGAGGCGTCTCAACCAAGACATCCGGAACCGCCACTACGGGCGCCATGAAAATCGAGATCTCCTACGTGGCACTTTTCCAGCTGTTGCCTTCGCCCCTAAGGAATGACGGATCCACCTCGAAAAGGCAAAACGGCCACGCAACATTAATTATGACATCATTGCGTGGGCTGTCGAATACATGTCCCCTCGTCCGGATTGTGCCACCTAGGCCTATACTTCCTACGCCCGAACCTACGCTTCGAACTAGGGAGTGGGGGGCATGTGTTGAGGGGTAAAATTGTCATTGCATTGATAACCATGCGAAGGGGCTAAGATCAGCCCCATCCCCCCGTCCGCTACATTACGCCCACAAGGAACGAGCTAACTAATGTGGTCCAACGGGCCGAGCTTCCCATAGCTCGGCTCCCCTGAGCTACCTATAGCTCGGCCTTCCACGAGCTTCCCATAGCTCGGCCTTCCCAAAGCTACCCATGGCTCGGCTCCCCCGAGCTACCTATAGCTCGGCCTTCCCCGAGATTCCCATAGCTCGGCCTTCCACGAGCTTCCCATAGCTCGGCTCCCCCGAGCTACCTATAGCTCGGCCCTCCACGAGCTTCCCATAGCTCGGCCCTCCCGGAGCTACCCATAGCTCAGCTCCCCCGAGCTACCTATAGCTCGGCTCCCCCGAGCTTCCCACAGCTCGGCCTCCCCGAGCTACCCATAGCTCGGCTTCCACGAGCTACCCATAGCTCGGCTCCCCCGAGCTACCCATAGCTCGGCTCCCCCGAGCCACCCATAGCTCGGCTTCCCTGAACTTCTATAGCTCGGCTCTCCCAAGCTACCCATAGCTCGGCTTCCCCGAGTCATTCATAGCTCGATTCCCCTCGAGCTACCCATAGCCCGATTCTCTGAGCAACCCCCGAGCAATTCATGGCTCGACACACACCTCCGTGGAACCCGATGCGGGAGAGCCCAGGCCTAGTGTAACAGAATCCCAAACAAAGGATCATATCAAGGAGTGGCCTAGGATCTACAATAACGGCCTAGGACCTACGCACTCATCAAATCTCCGGCCATCAGAGGGCCCTCCCAGCCGTCGATCCTCCAACGAACAAGATACGGATCCCACCGGCCTCACAACAGCTTGATTCGAATCATCTCCGTATCCTAACAGCCTTCGAACCTTCCAGAAGGTGCTCAAGATCCAGATGATTGCCTATAAATATGACACTCCCAGATCTCTCAGGTATGCGCTCATAGCCCTGGCTTACTGGCTCACTCTCACTCTCACTCTCACTCTCACTCACTCTCTAGCTCCTTCACTGCTCGTCGGCGCTCCCCTAGAGCTCCCGATTGGCCACCCCTGGAGGGACTCCCCAGAGAGATCCTTCTCCTCATTTCTGTTGATCATCGATCCCCACTGACTTGAGCGTCGAAGGGTCTTCCGCGGAGGGCCACCCCCAACGCCTCTCGCGTGAGGACTTCTGTGTAGGTCCGCCCAGGAGAAAGCCCAGATCAGGAGACCGATCGCGCCCGAGTCGGAGGACAGATCCCGATGGCAACAACAATGATAATCAAATTATAATAATTGAAAGTTTTAAAAAATATATTTTCACCATTGTAATTTTTTGTCCATCATAATATAGGTATAAAAAATATTATTATGTCAAGAAATACTTTTGGCTGCCTTCTCTTTCACAATGATCATATTTGCAATAAATAAGTTTGTCTAAAATACCATATTTCTTGACTTAGTAATTTCAAAAATTGTTTAGCAAAAAAAAACGTTTATTCAAAATATTATGTCTTTTTTATGCATGGATGAAATATGAACTAAAAGAATAAAAAAATAAATAAATAGACAAACAAACAAAGGGTGCAGCCTAAGCTCCGGTTCAATCCGTCTTTGTTGCTTTAAGATTCGTGCTTCTTTTTGTTTCGTCCCCGATCTTCCGGCGATCGTCGTCGTCGAGTCTTCGCCGTTGGCAAGCTGCTCCTTTCTGTCATTTCCGCTCTTCCTATGGCCTCGGATGCGGCTGAAGCAGGCCGGGCTTCCGGCAGGGCAGCGGCGGAAGGAGGGTTCGTTTGGGTGTCTTCGTCTCCGTCGCCGGCCACTGTGGCGAGATTGGAGGCTGCCTTCCCGGAGGTGGTGACCCTCCCAGCTGCGGAGCTTGCTGGGTGGATGAAGACTGCTATCATAGCTCGTTCATACCATCGATGGGTTCCGGCGGATGCTTTTCTCAGAGAATTCAGGCGCGCCGGAGTTCCTGGAGACATCGTCCGACCAGCATGGCATTCCGGTGCCATGTATTCCGATTCGAATCTCCCGAAGCTCGGGAGTTAGTGTTGCAAAGGCCGTGGGTAATCAATGGTCAGGTGATTGGCATCGAGGGTTGGAGGCCGGATTTTGCTCCGGCAGTGGACTCAATCCCGTCGGCGTTGGTCTGGGTCCGGCTGCCGAACCTCCCCCTGGAGTTCTGGAAAGCTGAGTTTCTCAAACCAATTCTGGCTATGGCGGGGGATTACGTCTGTCCCGATGCTGCTACCATGGCGAGAAACAGAGGAGGAGGGTTTGCAAGGGTTTGTATGAGGATTGACCTATCTCGGCCTCTTCGTCCTGGAGCTCGAGTGCAAGGCCTCAATCAGAGGTTTTGGCAACAGTTCTCTTACGAGAACCTTCAAGGGCTTTGCTGGAGCTGCGGTTCGATCCATCTGGGAGGTCCCTGCTCGCTCCTTTCGGCTAAGGAGGTTGAGGCTTCAGATGCCGTTTTTGGTCCATGGCTTTTAGCTGTGAGACAGAGGAGAGGAGCTCCGGGTTCTCAGACTGAGGGAAGGGGAAGCTCTCGTTCGAATGTGTCTGCGTCTTCCGCAGCCTTCGCCTCACCTTCCCCTTCTCTGTGGTCGGGCTTCGCCCAAGGTCAGAGGGCAGTCGTGACGGCTGGAAATCTCCGGTGAAGGTGGCTCGCAGGCAGGCAACTTTATCCAAGGCGTCCGCTGGAGGCTCTGGAGCTGCAGCGAGTCAGCCGGGGAAGAAGATCTCCCCTGTTTCTTTGAAGACTGGTGCAGAGCCTGGGGGTGCCGTATTGAAACAAAAGGCTCTGAAGCAGCAGCCAGTGAACAATGTCTGTGCCAGTGAGCCTCCTCTGAACAATGTGGTGTTGACTTCTAATCCATTCTCCTCTCTTGATTTGGAGGTGGGAGATGAAGGCCACATGGACTGTAGGGATGGGTTCCCGGGTTCCTTGAAGCGGGCCAGACCGGAGGTGTCAATGTCTCCAAGGTCGTTTCCTAAATCGGTCTCCGGAAGGGAAAAGGAAAGGCCTCAGTGATTAAAAAAGGGGGGGTCGCTGCTTCTTCTCGAGTCGGTCTTGACCTACCCCCTTCCGGCCAGAACGGTGATTTTGATCGGTCAAGGGGGCAGTCTATCCAGGGTTCTGGGCCTATAGCTAATGTGATTGACGGAAGTCCTGTAGGTCAGGGTCCTAGCTCCGTATCAATTGGTTCTCCTGTGGAGATGGATGGGCCTCTGGGCTGTTCAGATCCTCAGTCTGATGTTTGCCCTCCGTTGGCAGGGGGTATTGCTGACAGCATTATGTCGGAGGACCATGGAGGGGTCCTAGCTTCTCCCAGTCTGTAAATGAAGATCCTTCTGTGGAATGTAAGAGGTGCTCGAAAGCCATCCTTTCGTTCCTCTTTTGGAAGATTGTTGCAGCTGCATAAGTTTGATATATGTGTCCTTTTGGAAACGAGACTGTCGGGTGAGAGTCTGGCTCGGTTTCGTAAGCAGATGGCCCGATCATGGTCCTCGTATGCCGTGGAGGCTGAAGGGTTGTCTGGAGGTATGCTGGCTCTTTGGCGTTCCACTGCGGTTACGATTGATGCTTTCCATCAGTGTAATCAGCAGATAAGCATGATTGTCTCTGAAGGTGCTTCTGAGCCTTGGCTATTATCGGCTGTCTACGCCAGTACGGACTATAGGGAGAGAAGGATTCTCTGGTCTGAACTTCGATCCCTTCTTGACCAAGGTATTCCTTCTGTTATTGCTGGGGATTTCAATTGCATTACGGAGCCTAGTGAGAAACGAGGGGGTAGACGAGTTACTGGCTCTGCTGACATAACTGAATTCAGATCTTTCATTGATTCTGCTGGATTGATGGATTTGGGATACTCTGGTCCCCAATTCACCTGGTGTAATAATCGGCAGGGTTCAGCTCGTGTTTGGGAGAGGCTGGATAGAGCAATGGCTTCAGCTCAGTGGCTTCATTTGTTCCCTGCGGTTACAGTCTCTCATCTTCCTCGAATTGCTTCTGATCACTGCCCTATTTTGATTTCCACGGAGATTGTTCAGCATCAGCGCAAGCAGTTCAGATTTGAGCAGTTTTGGTCTGCCCATTCAGCTGCTCGTGCTATTATTCATCACATCTGGCATCTCCCGGTCAGGGGTAATGCAGTTTATCGTTTATCTCGCCGTCTGAAGATGACCAGGCATAGATTATCCAGATGGAGTAGAGTGGAGTTGGGGGATTTGGTCAGACATATTGAACAGACTGAAAGTGATATTAGCGCTCTTCAGGCTAAGGAAGATCAGGACGGATGTTTGCAGGCCTCGGACCTCTCTTCTCTTCGGGATAAGCTTGCTCAGCATCACTCTCTTCTTCGTCAGCAGGAGGTTTATTGGTGGCAGCGATCCAGGGCTCAGTGGATTTGTGATGGCGATCGTAATACCAGATTTTTCCATCAGGCTACCCTGAAGCGGCGTGCTGCCAATAGGATTCGGAGATTAGTTGATGATGAGGGGAATACTCAGGAGGATACCCAATCTATTAGGGAGATGATTCTTCACTTTTTCCAGTCTAGATGGACTGATTCTTCTGGTGCGGGAGGGCCAGTTACTCCGGTTTCTGATTCTGTGAAAGTCTCTTCTGTAGATAACAGTATGTTGGCCAGATCAATTTCTGCGGACGAGATTAGGGCGGCCCTTTGGGACCTTGGCCCGGATAAGGCCCCTGGGCCTGATGGGTTTCCGCCTTTCTTTTATCGTCATTATTGGGACATTGTGGGTCAGGAGGTGGTTTTGGCAATTCAGTCTGTTTTCCTGGCTAAACAAATTCCAGCGGAATGGAATCAGACCTTTATTTCTCTGGTGCCTAAGCGTCCTGATGCCTCCCTTCCTCAGCATTTTCGGCCCATTAGTCTATGCACTACGCTCTATAAGGTCTGTGCTCGGCTTTTGGCTCGTAGGCTTGCTCTGGTGATCCCTCGCCTAATTTCTGCTGAACAAGGGGCGTTTATTAGAGGGCGTTCTATTTCAGATAATATTCTCATTGCCCAGGAATTTATGTTTGATTTGCAGAGAGCTTCGGCCAGGAGAAGTCTTATGGCTGTTAAACTTGATATGGAGAGAGCCTATGACAGACTGAATTGGGCCTTTTTGTCGCTCTCTTACAGAGTTTGGAGTTGATGACTTGTTCATTGAGTGGATTATGGCATGCATTCAGACGCCGTCCTTCTCTATAATTATTAATGGTAGTCCGACCAGATTCTTTCACTCTACTGTGGGGATCCGACAGGGTTGCCCTTTGTCCCCTTTGTTGTTTATTCTAGCTGTGGATGATCTGTCTCGGGCTTTCCATCAGGCGCAGAGAGATCGGAGTATTGTCCCTTATTTGGCTGGTGCGGAGGGCCCCTTGGTGTCCCATCTCCTGTTTGCGGATGACTGCATTCTCCTGGGCCAGGCTTCTATTGTTAATGCGTCGTCTTTCTATTCTATTATCCAGAGATATTGTCAGGCTTCAGGCCAGAAGGTTAATTTTCTAAAATCCACTTTATGTTTCAGCCCGAAGACTCCTAGAGCTATCAGGGAAGCCATTATTTCTTTATCGGGAATTTCTACTCAGGCAGACAGATTGATGTATTTGGGGATTCCTATCACAGGAAGACGTCCCCGTTGTTCTGATTTCTTCGAGCTTGAGAGGAGGATTCATCAGCGTATGGAGGGGTGGCAGGTTACTGGCCTTTCGATGATGGCCAGGATTATTATTATACGCTCGGTTCTCTCCTCCCTTCCCATGTATCTTCTGTCTAATTCTATTATTCCTATTACTTGTCTTAAGAGGATTGAGAGAAGTTTCCGTGATTTTCTGTGGGCTTCTACGCAAGAAGGTCATGGTATGCATCTTTTATCTTGGGAAACTGTTTGCATGCCTATCCAAGACGGCGGTCTTGGGATCCAGTCTCTGATTGTTAGAAGGGATGCCCTCCTTGCCAGACATGCTTCTAGATTCCTTCTGGAGCCGCATTGTCTCTGGAGTACTATTATGCGTGCTAGGTATGGTGGCTGGGTGCCGGATTCTTATATCAGGCCTCCACGTGGTTGCTCCTCCTTTTGGAAGGAAGTTTGCAGATTTGGTCAGGCTATCAGGGGTAATGTTACGTGTATGATGGGAGATGGATCATCTATAGATGTTATTCAGGATATTTGGTTTTCGGATATTCCTCTCTCACGATGGCCCTCTTTTATAAGTATTGACATCCCTTATAACCTTCGGGTTAAGGATTTGATTTCTTCTGATCCCCCTGCCTGGCATATCCCCTCTGTGACCCGTTTCTTTGGGTTGGAGCTTTCTAGACGTATTCTCTCGATGCCCATTATCCCAGGTTGCTCATCTGACTCCAGACTTTGGCAGAAATCTTGTCTCTCTAGGGCTCCAATCAAGGATTTGATGATGATTTTCAGGCCGGGTCCCAGCGTTCGATGGATGCTGATTGGATTTGGAAGCTTCCCACCCTCCCCAGAGTGCAGCTATTTATGTGGAAGCTTCTGTGGGATTGCCTTCCCACTTGTCTTCTTCTTTCTAGAAGAGGTCTGGTGATTCATCCGTGTTGTCCGTTATGTAGGGAGGAGGACGAATCCTCAGATCATGCTATCTTTACCTGCCCCAGGGTGAGTTGGATATGGCAGAGGGTAGGTTATTCTGTTAGGAGGGACGATCAGGGTTCTCCTCGCTCTTCTTTCTTCCTGGATATTCGTAGAGCTTCTCGCAGAGGTGCAGCTGTTGGATTGCCACGGCTTATCATATATGGTTATCGAGAAACCAGATTCTTTTTACGGACGACCCTGTGTCTTCCTTCAGAATTATGAGAAAAATCAGTTCTTTGGTCATGGACTGTGCCCGGGTTGGTTCTGATGTCTCTGGCCTCTGGGGATCCCCTGCTGCTTCGGCAGCGAACCGTCATTCGGTGTTCATCTCCTGGGATCCCCCTCCTCCAGGGTTCGTCAAAATCAATTTTGATGGTAGTGTTCGTGGCAGAGCGGCTGGTTCTGGTTTCCTTGTCCGTGACCCTCAGGGTGAGCTTCTGGGAGCGGGAGGTTTTGGATCCATTGACTCCTCCGTCCTGATGTCTGAGCTTTATGCGGCCTGGGCGGGCATTTCTTATGCTGTCAGGACTCTACAGGCCCATAGGATTGTCATTGAGGGTGATTCCCTGGCGGTTATTTCCTGGTTGCAGAAGGAGAACTGCCATTCTGATCCTACTAACCCGATTCTGACGGACATTCGTTCCATCCTTTCCAAGGTCGACTGTACCCGGATTCGCCATATTTATCGTGAAGCCAATTCGGCGGCGGACTGGGTAGCGTCCTTTGTGGCCCAGCATGATGGATCGTGGTTTTGGAAGCCGAGCGATCCCTGTCCATCTATTTTACAGCAAATTTTGTATTCGGACCTTTCTGGGCTGACTCGCACTAGGTTAGTATGATCGTCCGTTTTTGTACCAAAAAAAAAAAAGGTACCTTTCGCGATAAATATAAAAACCAACCATCCTAGATAGAAGCTCAAGTAGTCACTTTACAGTAGTAGAGATGAGAGGAGCTATGTCAGCTTTTGTTAAAAAGTAAATATAATAATTCTATAAAATTGTGCATGGTTGAATGTCAAACTAATCAAGCTAAATCATGATCATTCAATTAACAAACACTTTGAGTTGGACGTAAGTAACATTAGTTTGGTTCCATTCAGATATAATTTATTAATTCTTAAATTATAATTTAATTATTCATAAATAAAAATTGTTATATATTTTTATGCATGAATTAGTAGAGTTGGTCTAATCATGTAAAAAAAAGTACAATAAAGTTGTACATGTATAGAATAATCTCCTGTTGGTGAATAAATAATATTAACATTTTAAATGCGATTCTTTGCCTCAATAAAAATTAGTTAATAATAAAGATGGATCAATCAATTAATCTATTATAACCAAATTAAAATAAGTAAAAAATTAGAAAGAAAAAGTGATATCAATCAACTGAAGAGTAAATCTATAATGTTAGACAAGAACGCGATTTGGTGTGTGTTGACGCTTGGTTATCGGTGATGATCATCAGATAGTGCCGTGAGACTGCTGGTGAAGCCCTCTTCGCTCTGGAAAACCTGCAAGAAGTCCCGGAGCCAGAAGTTCTGACGGAAACCCTCCGACGGTCAAGTCAGTGGTCGGGATCACCACCGTAAACTTGAAGAAGCTTGAATGAAAGAACCAGATATTGATATATTCTCTGAGTGCTTAAGTGTTCATACCTTGCCATGGGATCCCTCCTAACCAATTTATGGACCCCTGGTCCTATCTGAGGGTCAGCCACGTGGAGTTCCATGGAGAAGAATGTCCGATAGGCGCATGTTGATTACGTGAGCTCGAAGACAGTTGGTGGGCTTGGTCTTGTAAGGGATGTGAGTCAAGGATGGTTGGTGGGCCTAGTCTTGTCAGGCGCGTGGGCCAAACGGTTGGTGGGCCTAGTCTTGTCAGGCGTGTTGGCTAGAAGGTTGGTGGGCCTAGTCTTGTTAGGCGCGTGGGCTAGACGGTTGGTGGGCCTAATATTGTCAGGCGCGTAGGCCAAATGGGTGGTGGGCCTAATCTTGTCAGGCGCTTGGGCCAGAGGGTTGGTAGGCCCGGCTCACGTGGGGGTCACGTGGGCATTGTGACCCATTTGAGGGTCAATATAGAGGCTGATGCTGCATCTAGCATTGAGGTCGATCCCAAAGCAGGGACCACCCTGAAGCGGGGCCATCCTGGGGCAGGGATGCTTTAGAGAAGAGGCTTCGCCTTGGAGCGGAGCCACCTCGGAGGGAAGGGGCCACCTTGGAGCAGGGCTGCTTCGGAGAAAAGGGATTGCCTTGGAGCGGAGCCGCTTCGGAGAGAAGGGGCCGCCTTGGAGCGGGGCCGCTATGGAAAAAAGGGGCCGCCTTGGGACGGGCCGTTTCGGAGAAGAGGGGCCGTCTTGGAGCGGGGCCGCCTTGGAGAGAAGGACGGATTTGAAGAGGGGCCACCGTGGGGCGGGGCCACTTTGGAGAAGAGGGGCCACCTTAGAGTGGGGCCGCAGTGGGACGGGGCCACTTTGGAGGAGCTAGGCCACCTCGGAGAGAAGGGGCCGCCTTGGGGCAGGGCCGTTTCAGAGAAGAGGGGCCGCCTTGGAACGGGGCCGTTTCGGAGAAGAGACGCCTTGGGGCAGAGCAGGGCTGCCTAAGAAAGAAGGGCCGCTCTGAAGCAGGGCCGCCATGGGGCAAGGCCGCTTCTTTTGGTCTTTGCCATCAGTTAGCCCTGGCCGTTAACACTTATGTGGCACCATCAGCAACATTAGATGCCCTCCTACTCCTGAGCTTAAGTGGTCACGTGCTCCTTAACCCTTAAGCTAAAGGAGCGTAAAATTTGTCATCATTATTGATTTTGTGCGCCATTAATCACGAGAGGCAAGGACACACTTCTCCAAGTTGGGGTCTCTTCGAAGCTCCATTCACATTTAATAATAAGTACAAAAAGTAATACCGACTATGGGCATATCGAGGAAATGTTTCTCGAGGGACGGAAAGGCTGGGCGTCATTACTATACCATCATCCTTAACGTCCCATTATTGGCCACAGATCACGCCCCCTAGGCAATAGTGAGGCACCATATCTCGGGTAAGGGGAATTTTCGACAGCTAGAGGTTACTTTCACTCGTGGATAGCGGTGTGGTGCCGCATCGGATGGAACGATTCAAATTTTTGCATAAAATCGCCTCGCCCTTCCAGGCTCCTTACACCTTCATCATTCCTCTTGTCATTTTCAGCTTCAGGGTCCCAAGCCTTCTGTTCTTCCTTTTTGTCACCAGGTCAGTTCCCTTTGTCTTTTCCTTCCTTTGTTTTTTTCTTTTTATGGATTGTCGTGCTATTAGGGAGGGCAAGAGGCCCGTAGTGAATCCCCCCTCATCCTCGGAGGAGGAGGATGAGGTTCCCTTGGTACGACATCAAGCGATCGGTGGTGTCACATTTCAAGACCGTCCGACGATTGTCGTCTGATCTCCACCTAGGGTTCCTCCATCACCCTTAGTCTATCCGAACTTCCCTTCGGTTGCCACCTCCAATTTGGTAGGCCCGGAGGGGATTGCCTCCACCATGATCCCTGAGGAAGTAGAGGATCTTAGGGTTAGGTATCAGGTCCGTGATAACATCCGTCTGTCTACTCCTTGGCCCGATCATAGGGTAAACTCTAACTAGTCCGATGGGGTAGCCATGTATGAGGAGTTCTTTAGGTGTGGGCTCCGCCTCCCTTTTCACTCATTTGTTTTGAACCTGTTAGATAGGTATGAGCTTATTTCGATGCTGTTGACTCCGAACTCGATCGGGACCATCTGTGCCTTTATAGTCCACTATTATTTCCATGGCTCGGCCACTAGGATTTCTTTGTTTCGAGTCTTTTATAAACTCTGCCACCATTGTGAAGCCGGGTGGTAAATTTTTACCTCCAGGACCCGAAGGACCCTATTACTTAACCTTCCCTCCAAAGTCAAAGGATGAAAATTCCATTTTCTTTTCGCCCTTATGGATGGAGTAAGGATGGGTTGGAGGAATGCCGATGTCGGCCCCAACAAAAACTCTACCGTGGATGAGTGGGATCGAGAGCTTTTTAACCACTTAATGTCCTCCGAAATTTCCCCCTATCGGGAGTTGTTGACTGAGGCCAACCTATATAAGGCCGGTCTGGCATCAGCGGTCGGTGAGCATGAGACCTTGTCCCTCTCATCCCCCCTCTCTTTTTCTTTTCTTCTTTGTTTTTTTAACTTTCAGTTCCTTATGCAGTGATGAAGTTGTCGGCCGAACAATTGAAAGCGAAAGCTCGGAGGAGGAAGGAAGCTGGCGAGGTGGTGAGGCTGACTAAGAAATCTCAGCGAAAAACCAAGGGCAAGCCGGCCCATGCTAGCATTGAGGCCGATCCCGGAGCAGGGACCACCCTGAAGTGGGGTCACCATGGGGTGGGGTCGCTTTGGAGAAGAGGGGTTGCCTTGGAGCGGGGCCGCCTAGAAGAGAAGGGGCCGCCTTAGAGCGGGGCTACTTCGGAGAAAAGGGGCCACCTTGGGACGGAGCCTTTTCGGAGAAGAGGCCCGCCTTGGAGCGGGGTCACCTCGGAGAGAAGGGCCGCTCTGAAGTGGGGCTGCTATGGGGCGGGCCGCTTCGGAGAAGATGGGCCGCCTTGGAGCGGGGCTGCTTCGGAGAAGAGGGGGCCGCCTTGGAGCGGGGCCACCTTGGAGAGAAGGGGCCGCCTTGGGGTGGGGCCATTTCGGAGAAGAGGGGCCACCTTGGAGCGGAGCCGCCTCAGAGAGAAGGGCCACTCTGAAGCGGGGCCACCGTGGGGCGGGACCGCTTCTTTTGGTCTTTGCTGTCTGTTAGCCCTGGCCGTTAACACTTACATGGTGCCACCAGCCACATCAGTGTGGTCACACTGAAACTATATCCTTACTAGAAAAAAATAGACTATGCTCAAAATATATTTACCAATACTTAATGTAAAACTAGAATTTCCTTTTTAGAAAATAAATATTAAAGTTCTACAAATATTGTCCTAAGAATTGTTGCTAAAATTTAAATGGTCAAATTGACAGCTTTATACAAGTTTTTCTCAAGGAAAAAAGAGTAGAAATATGCAATGTAACAAATTAACCATTCAATGGAATAATTCAATTGAGAGAACCACAATAATTTTAATTTTTGACCCATTATAATGAAATAGTGTCTGTTATTCTCCTAAAACCAAGCATTGCCTTAAGAAATCTGTCATTTTTGGCCTAAAATTATAAACAGTTATGATTGTATTATTCTCAAATAAATCATCTTCCTAGAGAGATTTTGATAAAGAGAATGAAAAAATATAGAAGGCCAGCCTTGGATAGATTAAACATTTATTTGCCTATTTTTGATTGTGATGATAACTTATTAAATATTTAGGGTTTATTTTAAAAAAGGAATAAAGTTGTTAGGGGCAAATTGATGTGAGATAGATTTAATTGAGATAGGCCTTATTTTTATTTGTAATAAATATTATTATCCTAGATCATATCACTGCATTTTCATGTTTATTTTCTGTAAGAACTATTTCATAGTAACAAATTTCGTTGTTGCATATGTACATAAAAGGTTGTTTTTCATTCTAAATTAACTAATTTAACTTTCTACTATTATCTTATAATATTTTATTTGAATGTAATATTAATGTATCAATATACAAGAAAGATAGTTTTTAATATAATCAAATCAATATAATATTATATAAGAGAGAAATAGACTTGGCTACATTTAAATGTAGCTAAGTATAAGATCTGATTACTTTCTTCATCCTTAAATTTACATGGATCTCAAAGCCATCCTATCTTTTTTATCTTTGGGATCTGTGAACTATATGAATTCAAAAATGATAAAAAATAATTGGATATGACTTAGCTACATTCGAATATAACCAAATCAAGCTCTTATATATACACATATATAATTAATTAATATTATATTTAAAGAAGTAAAAAGTAAGAGTAAATCAGACTTTCTTCATCTTACTATATGCCACTTGAATATGTTGCTTCCTAATTTGCACACATACATGATATCATCCAAACTTGCAGACCATGCTTTAATTTAAGTACCTAGTTGTTGGCATCACATTTCAACTTTTTTGAAAAATAAAATAAAAAGCTAATTGTTAGAACCGAAGGCTTACCAATTATTTCAAGCCAGCATAGGCTAATTTATTAGCTTTCAGTCAACTAAGTCAAAAGGAATAGCAAACGACTTAAGTCTTTAACTAGCAACACATCAATATTGACCGAAAAAAAGGAAAGTGAGAAGACTAAAAAGTAGTTGTTAAAACTATAAAGCTATTAGAAAATACCATAAACTAACAAAAACCTTTTAGTAGTTTGTAAAACTAAACATAAGTTGTTTGAAGTTTCGAGTAGTTATCATTTGCGGTTATGGCCAAAGCATTATAAATATGAAGATAGGCAACATTTAAGAGGACCCCCAAAATTAGAACTAATGTAGACATTAATTTAGAATGTTTTATACTTTAGGAGTGGCTAGTAACTTATTCTATGAGTACCTTATAACTTAATTTCTATTACTTCATGATTGTACCCTACTTCTATATCAAACATAAGTAAAAACTGGATCGATCTAGTCACTTAATTGCACCAATTCACTTCATACTATTTTGCAAGCAATAAAAATTTCTGCAGCATGCTTCGATCTCATTTTGTTGCAACACTACTAACCATGCATAATGAATAAGAGGTTCCTTGAGTTTCATAGTTAAACATTCTCTAAATTATTGGAAATTTTGAGTTTCTCATTATTCTTTCAGTCAAATGATCTCCAAGAAATTCTCTAAAATTGAATTGTTTTAGAACTATTTAATTACTCTCAAATTATTTGCTATTGTTATGATTTATTTATAAATTTTCATTATGAATTTAAGAAAACCTTGTGTATCATCAACCAAAGTTACAAAATATCATTGACGATGATGGTCTTTGTTATTATATATAATTCTTACCTTCAGTGCTTATTATAAATGATATAAATATTATATTAAACTTATATTTTTGTTTTGATAATCCATCGTAATAGCATTTAGTTTATGGCAACGTAATATTATCAAAAATCTTACATTTTTATTAATCTTTTACTTGGTTTATGATAAATAATTTATCATGTTTTAAATTTTATTATAATTTTTTATTTTAAGTCACTCTCTCTTCTTTTACTCGAATATAAAATATTATGTTAAAAATCAAAATTCTTTGTAAACTAATTTTAAAAATATTACATATTTAAATATTTTAAATATTTAATATATATGTATAATATAATATAAATTATATTATTTTTAGATATATTACGCATAATATATAAATATTCAGTATATATTGCATGGTAATTTAAAATGAAAGAAGGTTATAATATTATAATTTAAAAGTAATATAAAAAATATATACATATTTATATTAATATAATATTAAATATTTAAATATTTTTAATATAAATTAAATATATAATCAAATTATATTTATATAAGTAAGAGCATGTAAAGAACCAGATATTGGTATCTTAGTTATCCACCTTTCAAATGAAGATTGAATTATCTTGATTTAATAATATCAAATTATCAAATTAATATCATCATTTAGATTATCTTGTCTATTATCAAGCATGATAATTTGTATGATAATCTTAAATTACCAAGAGGAATTATCATGAACCAAACAGTTCCTAAATATTTGTAATTTCATTGGATTTTTTGATATGCTAAATCTTTATCCCTATATGAATTCATCACAAGCATTGCACTTAGAACCATGCTGAGTTTAACATGGATGAAGGATATGTCTAGATTAACTATTGGCCTCAGCTATTGATCAATAGTTATTTCACGTAATTACTAGTTAATTGCTAAGAAATAGTCACTTAAAAGTCAAAATAAGGTCAAAATTGATGCATCTCTCTTTCATAACAGTAGTTAGCATTTAGCTTAATCAAAAAACAAATATAATAACATGTAAAGGAAGGTCTAGCTTGTTGAACAAATCAAATTATGTTAAAAATCAACTTTAAATGACTGAATGAATACCATCAGTAAACTACTCTAACCATAACTTTGATGAGATAAATTAGCACAGTAGGTCATAATACTATATTATACTAAATTATAGTTTAACTAAAACAAATTTGTAGCATGGTAAAAGAATTTTATTATTGCCTGAAGTTTGCTTTAAGAATCGTGCTTCGGCTGAGGGTGGCTCTTTTTTTTCTTGTTTTAAGATTTGTGCTCATGGTGGTTGTATGCTTGATCTCCGGCGTGTTTAGCTGCTCCCGACGTCCTTCCCCTCCATCGCTTATCTGCGACTACCTCTCCCTGCTCCTATGGCAGCGGATGGTGCTCGGGATGCACGGAAGGCTTGGAATAGGGGGCACGATTCTGGATTTGAATGGGTTTCATCTTCCCCGTCTCTGGCAAAGGTTTCGAAACTCGAGTGTCGCTTCCTAGAGGTAGTCCAAATCCCTGCTGCGGTCCTGGAATCGTCTAGTGCTTGTTGGAAAGAGAAAGCTATTTTGGCGCGGACTTTCCATCGCTGGGTTCCTCCGAAAGCCTTCATCAGGGAATTTCAGCGCGCGGGCATCTCCGGCGACATCCATTCGGTATGCCTCACTCACCACTGTTTTGTTTTCCGATTTGAGGACTCCGGTGAAAAGGAGTTAGTGATTGGCCGGCCGTGGGTTGTCAATGGACAACCCGTTGCTACTGAGAGCTGGCGCCCGAATTTTGTTCCAGCCAGGGTCTCTGTCTCCTCGGCCCTTCTCTGGGTGCGTATGCCTACTCTGCCATGGAGTAATGGGATGAAACTGTGCTTGAAGCTATCCTAACGCCGGCAGGACAATTCATCTTCTCCGATCCTGCAACTCGGTCTTTGTCCAGGGGAGCGTTCGCCAGAGCCTGCGTCCGAATTGATCTTCGGTGGCCTCTCGCCCTAGTGTCAGAATCCAGGGGTTGGCTTCTCCCTTATGGCAGTCCTTCCAATTCGAGCACCTGGTCGAAATTTGCCCCAGTTGTGGATCGATTCATCTCTTAGGCCCCTGCTCTCCGTCGTCTCTGTCGTCTGATCCAGCGCATGCTTCGCCGGGGTCATGTCCCCTGAAGGCCGGCAAGGGTTGTAGCAGTGAGGCTGTGGCACCTGTTCTCCATCGTGTTGGCCCAGATGACAACCCAAGAGGGGGGGGGGGTGAATTGGGTTCTTTAAAAATTAGCCTTTTAAAAATGTTTCGCTTAAGAAGAATGAAGGCAATAGCAATGCAAATACAAAGTGCAGTGAATAAAACAGAGATAGAGGAAGAGTCAATGAAAGCACGGCAAACACAAAGAGTTTATAGTGGTTCGGTGTATCCAACACCTACGTCCACTCCCAAGATTCACTTGGGTCCACACTATAATCACCCTAGATTACAGCTGAGTTGTTTTACAAGCTCACAACTAAACTTATTGTTTTCTCGGGCGCACAACGAACCCAGCTGGTTTTCAAGGGCTCACCAGCACAAAAACCCTAACCCAAGCTTTGCCAAGCTTGTACCGAGGTAAGACTACCTCAACTAGTTCAATCCCCCAGATTGAACTAGACACAAAAATAATAGTATGGTTTTTCAGTTACAAAGCTCCTCAATGAGCAGATTAACAAATGTAAGAATAAAGTTTAGAAAAGCCTGATTTGCAGATGGTTGGCTTTGAGCTTCTTCTTCTTTTCCTCAACTCTTTTGAAGTGTAGAATCTGGCCTCAGCTTGGATTCTTCACGGAATGAACTTTGGAGTTGATTTGAGCTTTTCCTCTCTTGAGTGTTGAAAATCGCTTGAAATGCTCTTGAATAGCTCTTGGATTTTCTTCTGAAGCTTCCTTGGATTGTTGAGCTTGAACACAGAAGGAGCTTCCTTGGATTTCACACTCTTTCTTTCACTCTATTTTGAATCACGGATTTTTTCAAATGAAGCTCTGTTTTTGATTTTTCTTTCTTTTCTCTTGAAATGAATATCTCTCTTTTTTGTATGTTTTTATTTGAAAACGGCTTCTCTATTTATAGATTCTGCAAAAATATAGCCGTTAGAAACAAAGAAAAATAGCCGTTAATCAAAAATCTTACCGTTGACGCTGAGTTGGCATTGGAAAAATTTTGCCCAGATTTGCTGGAGTCGACTCATGCTTTTCCCGAGTCGGCTCGAGGTCGTGATACTAAAAATAGAAATGTTTAGAAAGTCAAAGGGTCGACTCATGAAAAGTAAAGTGTCGACTCCTGAAAGTCGGGGGTCGACTCATGAAAAGTTGGGGTCGACTCGCGAAGTGCTCAGAAAAACACACCTCTGGTGTCTGAGCGGAGTCGACTCGCACAGTCATGGAGTCGGCTCGACAGAATCGGGGGTCGACTCGAGAAATTACTGGGTCGACTCGAGACAGATAGTATTTCTGTTCTCTGAGGGGAGTCGACTCTGAAACTCAAGAGTCGGCTCCGGAACGTATCAAAAATCAGAAAGTTTTCTGATTGACTTTAAATTGTTCCAGATTCATTTTAAATCATTGAATTGACTTGAATAAAATAAAATTGACATTAAGAATCAATTCAAGAAGTGTTCCAAAAACTCATTGATTAAATATGAAGTATTAAATTTCTAATTGAAAGCTTAAACATTGAACATGAAGTTACTTTCAATTGATTAAAGTCATACTTTAACATTCTCATTCATTGTTCTAAATAAATTCATTGCTCATGTAAATAAACTCATTACATCTTTTATATACTCATGGCTTTTGGTAATCATCAAAATCAATAAGATTGGGGCATATAATTTTTCAACAAACTCCCAACAATCTCCCCCTTTTTGATGATGACAAAAACATTGAGTTTATGCATGATTGATTTGTGAATTTATTTTGATTTCATAAATAGGCTTAGGCTCCCCCTGAATGAGGTAGCTCCCCCTATGAAACTTAAATAAATATCCCATCTCATTCATTCAATCATTTATAATATCATTGATTAATCAATCAATTTCTCCATATGCATATACAGTTATAAAACTATAAAACTCTCCCCTTTTTTGTTATCAACAAAAAGGTAGAGAAGCAATAAACATTATCATTCATTCAAGATTTGATTTAACAAAATTCATTCATTGATAATAGGAAGAAATACATTGAGAATTCAAAAAGATAATTCATTACTTCAAAGTGTCAATTACATCAAAGAGTCAAATACATTAAAGTGTCTAATACATTGATACCAAAATGTAAAACATAACATTAACTTCAATACATTGCAAGGACTGAATCTAATACATTAAAATGAGTCCTAACAATCCTAGTCAAATGATCAATTATGTTTTCATTCCATCAGTTTGTATTTTTACATAGTCTTTTAGCCTCTCATCCACAAAGGTGCAAGCAGTCAAAATTTTATCTTGTAGCTCTGCGTTGCATTTAGAGTAGGTTTCACCATCTCCGCAAACATCTTTAAGCTCTTCAAATATGTTCTTAAGATCTCCACTTAAAGACTTTGAAGAAGTGCTGAGAGTAGACTCAATTTTAGTGATCCGGTCATCCAAAGAATATAGAGTTTCCTTGAGATTCATGAACTTATATTCAAACTCTGACTTTAATTTCTCTGACTGATCATCCAAAAGTCCTTTGAGTTGCTTAATTGAATATCTGAGAAGCCAACTGATGAAGATGAAGCTTGATCAATCACTGGAGCAGGGGTAGGACAGGAGCTGAAATAGGAGGGCTCGGAGGTGCAGGTGAAGAGTGTCTAACTGATGGTCCTGGTGCCTCAGCATCCTCAGCTCTTTCTTCTACTAATCCTTTTCTTTCCCATATTCCATTCTTCTTAATAAATCCCATCCTATGAATAGTGGCCAGGCTGTAAAAATCTGTGTGCCTCAAGTTCTCATGGGCTCACTATCAGAAATAACAATTCCTTGGCTCTGGAAAATTTAGTGAGGATCATACCATAGGGCAAGCTTGATTTTCTCTTTCCTCCACAGTCAGCAATATACCAAAGAATCATACTGGGAAGGTTAATTGGTTTGCCCGTTACAATAGCATCCATCACAAAAATGTCCCTTTCAGACACATAATCGAATCTTCCTATTTTGGGAAAAAGGATCCTACTACATATGTTGTGAAGCAATCTCAGTTCTAGGGATAATTGATTGGCAAATACTTCCTCAAAACCGACAACTTCTCGGTTAAGTAATCTAGCAAGAGCTGGGCATCTGTCATCCGAAGAAAATGTAGAAGTTCCTGACATGGGTAGATCCAACAGTCTTGAAGAAGCTCAATAGTCACTGAGATTCGGTTTCCTCTAACAATGCTTATAAGACCATTATCTCCTCTAGACAAGTTCTTATAAAACTCCTTCACAAGAGCGGGATAAGTAGGACATCTAGGGAACAGATCTTCTCCCAACCCATTTCTATTAATTGTCTTCCTAAAAGAAATCCCTCTGCTCAAATAACTCAAAATCCACTTTTCTTCCCGTGGTAATGATTCTATCAGCTAATCTATCTACCTGAGAAGGAGCAGTAGCTGGAGAAGCATTTGGAGTTGAAGATGATGACGAATCCGAGCTAGGAGATGGCTCACGAACCGGACGCCTTACCGTCTTCCTCACGGCTCTCTTCCTCTTAACACCGGCCGCACAAAGGTTGGAACCTCGAGTTTTGGGGGCCATTGGTCGATTGGAAGGGTTAATCAGGGATTCTAGGAAATTTGGAAGGTCTGGAAGTGTTTTGGAGAGAGTATTTTGAGAGATTGATACGTTAGAAAAGAACGGCGAGTCGACTCTGCCCTAGATAAATCAACCTGGGACCACTTCGAGTCGGCTCCCGCAAAGCAAGGGGTCGACTCCGGACAGTCACAGAAAACCATCCCGAAGTGGAGTCGACTCGCGCCGAGAAGGGGTCGACCCGAGAGTTTCAGTAGAAACCAGGAGTCGACTCCGATACGCACCGAGTCGGCTCCGAGACCATTTCAGAGCAAAAACATGAAATTTCTGAAATGTGTTCGGAATTGATCATAAAAATTGATAAAATAATCATTGGATTTGTATAGATCAATTAGATGTGAATTCTAGATAAGATTTCCTTAAAGATCAAGGATTTGAAAGAATTTTAGATAAAATTTCCTTAGGGGTTTCAAATTCATTCTAATGGATCACAAATCCCTAACTCTCCTCTAAGATAACAGAATCTTTCTTCACTTAAGGGTTTTGTAAATATATCTGCTAATTGTTCTTCAGTGTTAACATAGTCAAGACATATTTCATTATTTGCAACATGTTCTCTTATAAAATGATATCTAATTTCTATGTGTTTAGTTCTAGAATGTTGAATTGGATTTTTAGTTAGATTAATTGCACTTGTGTTATCACATCTTATAGGTGTTTTATCAAGTGTGATACCATAGTCTTCAAGTTGTCGCTTAATCCATAGGATTTGAGCACAGCAACTTCCAGCTGCTACATATTCAGCTTCAGTAGTTGATAATGCAACTGAATTTTGCTTTTTGCTAAACCATGAGATTAAGTTACTTCCTAAGAATTGGCATGCACCACTTGTGCTTTTTCTATCTAACTTACATCCAGCATAATCAGAATCAGTGTATGCAATCAGATTTAATGTTGAGTCTCTAGAATACCATAAACCTACATTTTTTGTTCCACTTACATATCTTAGTATTCTTTTAACAGCAATTAAATGTGATTCTTTAGGTTCAGACTGAAATCTAGCACATAAGCAAACAGCAAACATTATATCTGGTCTACTTGCAGTTAAGTAAAGTAGGGATCCGATTATACCTCGATAATATTTTGATCAATCTTCTTACCTTCTTCATCTTTGTCCAGCTTGCATGAAGGACTCATTGGTGTTCCGAGGGGTTTAATTGATTCCATACCAAACTTCTTTAAAATTTCTCTTGTGTACTTTGTTTGGTTGATAAAGATTCCCTCTTTGCTTTGTTTGATTTGGAGTCCAAGGAAGAAGTTGAGTTCTCCCATCATGCTCATTTCAAATTCGCCCTGCATCAACTTAGCAAACTCTTGACATAGAATATTGTTAGTAGCACCAAAAATGATATCATCAACATATATTTGAACTACTAATAAATCCTTACCTTTTCTTTTCAAAAACAGTGTTTTATCAACATTTCCTCTTATAAAATCATTTTCAATTAAAAATTTACTTAATCTATCATACCAAGCTCTAGGTGCTTGTTTCAAACCATATAATGCTTTGTGCAATTTAAAAACGTGATTTGAAAATTCGTGATCTTCAAAACCTGGTGGTTGTTCTACATATACTTCTTCATTTATAAATCCATTTAGAAATGCACTTTTTACATCCATTTGAAATAAGTTAAAATTCATATGACATGCAAATGCAAGTAATAGTCTAATGGCTTCTAATCTAGCTACTGGTGCAAAGGTTTCATCAAAATCAATACCTTCTTCTTGATTATATCCTTTTGCAACTAATCTAGCTTTGTTTCTAATTACTATGCCATTTTCATCTAGTTTATTTCTAAATATCCATTTTGATCCTATAACAGAATGATTTTTAGGTCTTTCAACTAAAGTCCATACATTATTTCTAGTGAATTGATTTAATTCTTCTTGCATTGCTAACATCCAATTATTATCTTTTTCAGCTTCTTCAATAGTTTTAGGTTCAATTTGTGATACAAATGCAAGATGATTACTAATATTTCTCATAGATGATCTAGTTCTTATTCCTTGAGATGGATCACCTATAATCAATTCCTTAGGGTGACTATAAGCATATCTCCAATCCCTAGGTAGATCTACATCATTATGATTAGTGTTAGTATCATCAACCTTAGGTGAATCATTATCTTTAGCTTCTTGTTCTTGATCTAAAGATACATCAATATTTAATTTTTCAAGATCTTTTTCAATTAAGTTTGTATCTCTTCATCATCAAATTTTTCAGAATGGGTTGCTAAAGATTCATCAAAAACTACATGAATGGATTCTTCAACAACTAAAGTTTTCTTGTTAAATACTCTATATGCTTTACTAGTTGTAGAGTATCCTAAGAATATTCCTTCATCAGATTTAGCATCAAATTTGCCTAATTATTTTTACCATTATTGTGAACAAAACATTTACAACCAAATGCATGAAAATATTTTATATTGGGTTTTCTATCATGCCATAATTCATAAGGTGTTTTCTTTAAAATAGGTCTTATTAAAGCTCTATTTAGGATGTAACATGCTGTGTTAATAGCTTCCGCCCAAAAGTATTTCGGGAGTTTACTTTCACATAGCATGGTACGGGCCATGTCTTCTAGAGTCCTATTTTTCTTTCAACTACACCATTTTGTTGTGGGGTCCTAGGTGCAGAAAAGTTATGATTAATACCATTTTCATTGCAAAAACTTTCAAATAAGTGATTTTCAAATTCAGTTCCATGATCACTTCTTAGAGACACTATGGTAGTGTTTTTCTCATTAGTTACTTTCTTGAAGAATTTCATGAATATCGAGAAAGTCTCATCTTTGTGAGCTAAAAACATTACCCAAGTGAATCTAGAGTAATCATCTACTATCACAAGACCATATTTCTTTCCTCCTAGACTTGTGGTTCTAGTTGGTCCAAAAAGGTCCATGTGAAGTAGCTCTAATGGCCTAGAAGTTGAAACAATATTTTTAGATTTGAAAGAACTTCTCGTTTGTTTTCCAAACTGACATGCATCACATATTTTGTTATTTTCAAAATCTAATTTAGGTAAACCTTTTACTAAATCCATTCTAATTAGTTTTGAAATCAGGTGTGTGCTTGCGTGACCTAATCTTCGATGCCACAACCAACCAGTCTCATTCATATTAGCATTATTTGCAACTAAGCAATGATTATTAGTAGACAATTTGTCTAAATCAATCATGTATACATTGCCATTTCTATTTCCAATAAAAACAATGCTATTATCAATGGGATTAGCTACAGTGCATAAAGAAGATTCAAATGAAACTTTAAAACCTTTGTCACATAATTGACTTATACTAATTAAGTTATGCTTTAAACCATCAACATAAAGTACATTCTCAATATATGTGGAGGGAGTTATTTGAATGTTACCAAACCCCAAGATTTGGCCTTTGCCATTGTCGCCAAATGTAACAACTCCTCCTCTTTTCTTCAAGGGTGATGAATTCTTCTTTGTCACCCGTCATATGTCTTGAGCAGCCACTATCAAGATACCACTTTCTCTTTGATCTCTTGGCCACAAGACATTCCTGCAATGATATCAAACTTTATGTTTAGGTACCCAAGCTTTCTTGGGTCCTTCATGGTTAGTACCAACAAATATTGTTCCTTTCGGAACCCATATTTTCTTTCCTTTAACATTAAGTTTTTATTAGGTTTTAGAATTTTACATTCATAAGATTTATGTCCTGTTTGATTACATTTAAAGCATGTAAAATTACTTTGGCCAGCACGCACAAAAATATTTTTAAGTGATTTTTGTTTTCTTAAAGTGTTATATCCTAATCCGGCTTTGTCAAAAACTGCTTTTTGACTATTTAACAACATGTCTAATTTAGTTGAACTTAATGTAAACTTATCAACTATGTTCTTATGTTTTTCAACCTCTTTCCTTAGTTTATCATTTTCATTAGAGATTGATTCTTTTTCTTTTATTAAAATTTCATTTTCAGATTTAAGTTTCTTAACTTCATTATTAAGATTTTCCTTTTCTTGAATGAAAGTTAAGTTTTCATTTTTCAAAATTTGTATTTCTTTTTCAAAACTTTGAAATCCCCAACAAGTTCATTAAAAGCATCAAAAAGTTCATCAAAAGCAAATTCATCGCAAGGGTTGTCGGAACTTACCTCATCATTGTCGTCCGCCATGAAACATACGTTTGCGACTTCCTTTTGTTCTTCTTCTTCGGAAGAAGATTCCTCGCTGTCACTCCATGTCGCCATAAGCCTTCTTTTTCTTTTTGTAGGCTTTCTTCAACTTTGGACATTCATTCCTAAAGTGCCCCGGTTTATTACACTCATAACAAGTCAAGGGGTCTTTCTCTTTTTCTTTGTCCTTGTCCTTATTTTTATCCTTTTCTCCTTCCCACTTAGCTCCAAATTTTTTCTTGTGGAAGGGTTTCTTTCTCCTCATAAATCTTTTAAATTTCTTTGCTAAGAGAGCAGTCTCTTCATCATTATCATCATCATCATCACTGCTGCTCTCTTCTTCTTTTGCAGCTTTGAGGGCAATAACTTTCTTTTTCTTTGTGTCCTCCTCTACATGCTGCCTCATAGTCAGCTCATGGGTCATAGAGATCCTAGAAGCTCCTCTAAGGGTAAAGTGTTGAGGTCCTTAGCTTCTTGGATTGCAGTCATTTTTGCTTCCCATGTTCTTGGTAAAGACCTAAGAATTTTTTGAACAAGTTCAGTTAGTATATGTCTTACCAAGACTTTTCAAACCATTTACAATATCTGTGAATCTAGTGTACATGCATGCAATGGTTTTAGATTGTTCTATGCTAAATAATTCATATTTATGAACAAGAATATTAATTTTAGATTCTTTTACTTGATTGGTACCCTCATTGGTAACCTCTAATCTATCCCAAATCTCCTTTGCGAAATTACATGTGGAGATTCTATTAAACTCATTAGCATCTAAGGAGCAATATAAGACATTCATGGCTTTGGCATTAAGCTGCCATTTTCCTATCATTATCATTCCAGTCCCTTTCGGGCTTAGGAACAATAGTGCCATCTATAACATGTGTGGGTGTACTAGGTCCATTGATTATAACACCACATAGCTCATAATCAGAAGCTTGAATGAATATCCTCATTCTAGCTTTCCAATAAGAATAATTTGAGCCATAAACAGTGGAGGTCTATTCGTAGAATGACCTTCAGCAAATGAACCAACTTGTGTTGCCATTTGAAACTTTAGCTCTTGATCGTGTGATCAAAATCTAATGAGCACTAGCTCTGATACCAATTGTTGGCCCAGATGACAACCCAAGAGGGGGTGGTGAATTGGGTTCTTTAAAAATTAGCCTTTTAAGAAGAATGAAGGCAATAGCAATGCAATACAAGGTGCAGTGAATAAAACAGAGATAGAGGAAGAGTCAATGAAAGCACGGCAAACACAAAGAGTTTATAGTGGTTCGGTGTATCCAACACCTACGTCCACTCCCAAGATTCACTTGGGTCCATACTATAATCACCCTAGATTACAGCTGAGTTGTTTTACAAGCTCACAACTCAAACTTATTATTTTCTCAGGCGCACAACGAACCCAGCTGGTTTTCAAGGGCTCACCAGCACAAAAAACCCTAACCCAAGCTTTGCCAAGCTTGTACCGAGGTAAGACTACCTCAACTAATTTAATCCCCCAGATTGAACTAGACAAAAATAATAGTATGGTTTTTCAGTTACAAAGCTCCTCAATGAGCAGATTAACAAATGTAAGAATAAAGTTTAGAAAAGCCTGATTTGCAGATGGTTGGCTTTGAGCTTTTCTTCTTTTCCTCTTTTCCTCAACTCTTTTGAAGTGTAGAATCTGGCCTCAGCTTGGATTCTTCACGGAATGAACTTTGGAGTTGATTTGAGCTTTTCCTCTCTTGAGTGTTGAAAATCGCTTGAAATGCTCTTGAATAGCTCTTGGATTTTCTTCTGAAGCTTCCTTGGATTGTTGAGCTTGAACACAGAAGGAGCTTCCTTGGATTTCACACTCTTTCTTTCACTCTATTTTGAATCACGGATTTTTTCAAATGAAGCTCTGTTTTTCGATTTTTCCTTTCTTTTCTCTTGAAATGAATATCTCTCTTTTTTGTATATTTGATTTGAAAACGGCTTCTCTATTTATAGATTCTGCAAAAATATAGCCGTTAGAAACAAAGAAAAATAGCCGTTAATCAAAAATCTTACCATTGACGCTGAGTTGCCATTTGGAAAAATTTTGCCCAGATTTGCTAGAGTCGACTCATGCTTTTTCCCGATCGGCTCGAGGTCGTGATACTAAAAATAGAAATGTTTAGAAAGTCACAGGGTCGACTCATGAAAAGTAAAGTGTCGACTCCTGAAAGTCGGGGGTCGACTCATGAAAAGTTGGGGTCGACTCGCAAAGTGCTCAGAAAAACACACCTCTGGTGTCTGAGCGGAGTTGACTCGCACAGTCATGGAGTCGGCTCAACAGAATCGGGGTCGACTCGTGAAATTACGTGGGTCGACTCGAGACAGATAGGTATTTCTGTTCTCTGAGGGGAGTCGACTCTGAAACTCAAGAGTCGGCTCCGAACGTATCAAAAATCAGAAAGTTTTCTGATTGACTTTAAATTCGTTCCAGATTCATTTTAAATCATTGAATTGACTTGAATAAAATAAAATTGACATTAAGAATCAATTCAAGAAGTGTTCCAAAAACTCATTGATTACAATATGAAGTAAATTTCTAATTGAAAGCTTAAACATTGAACATGAAGTTACTTTCAATTTGATTAAAGTCATACTTTAACATTCTCATTCATTGTTCTAAATAAATTCATTGCTCATGTAAATAAACTCATTACATCTTTTAATATACGCAAGGCTTTTGGTAATCATCAAAATCAATAAGATTGGGGCATATAATTTTTCAACAAACTCCCCAACACATCGGCTGGCTTGGTGGTGGATGAAGGACTGACTATGGTGCCATTGCCAATGGTTGCATGCCGGATGGGGGGCTCCGTGTTGGTTTGATAAAAACAATGAGGTCTGAAGTCTTGTTAGCTGGCTCTAAAGCTTTGAGTTCAGACAATCAGGTCCTGACATTAAAGAATCAATTTACCCTTTTAGATGCGGGCAATGAGGATTGTAGACTTGTGACTCGGCCAGATGCTATCCCGGGTCCTTCCAAGCAGGCCAGGCCCAAGGATTCCTCGTCCCTGAGATCGATTTCAAAAAGTGGAAATCGGAAAGGGAAAGGAAATTCTTCTAAGTCTAAGGATCCTAAGAAGAAGCTATCCTCTTCTGATACTATGATCCTTAGCAGGGGTCCTGCCACTTTGGTCAGCAAGTCCGATAAGGCCTCTTGTAGTCAGGTCATTGAATGTGACAAAATTTGGGTCAGTCATCTAAGGGTGAGATCCGTCATCATGATTCGGTCCTATCCTGTCTCAAGTCGGCTATTCAAGATCATTCCATGGATTCAGCCCTCCCCGTTGTTGCTTCCCGCTCTTTGGAATCCATAACTGAGGCTGGATCCTAGGGGGCTGATAATATCCAGATGGATTGTATTTCTCAGATGGTGGTGGTGCTTTGATTAAGGAGTACCCTGCTGACTTGGCTATGGTTGAAGATCAGGGTAGGTCCACCCTTCCCCCAATTGCAAATGAAAATTCTTATATGGAATGCCAGAGGAGCTCGAAAACCTTCTTTTTGATCCTCCTTTGCTAGATTGTTGCAGATCCATAATTTTGACATTTGCATTCTATTGGAAATTCGGTTATCGGAAGATAGTTTGGTCCGCTTTCGGAGACAGGCTGCCAGAACATGATCTTCTTATGCTGTGGAGTATGTTGGCCTATCCGATGGGATGATAGCGTTCTGACGCCACTCTTCGGTTAAGGTCAATGCTTTTCATCAGTGTAATCAGTAGATTGCTCTTCTAGTCTCGGAGGGCTCTTCTGACCCCTGGCTTCTGTTGGGAGCTTATGCTAGCATTAACTTCAAGGAATGGCGTGCTCTTTGGACTGAGAGTCTCTCTGCTTGCTCAGGGTATTCCTTCTATCTTGGCTGGTGACTACAATTGCATTACTGCTGCTAATGAGAAGAGAGGTGAAAGGCGGGTTACTGATACTCCAGATATCATGGAGTTCAGATCCTTTATCTCCTCAGCTGGTCTGCTGGATTTGGGGTTCTCGGGTCCACAATTCACCTGGTGTAACAATCGCCAGGGTTCTGCTAGAGTTTAAGAAAGATTGGATAGAGCATTGGCCCCTACCCAATGGTCTCAGATGTTCCCCTATGCCACTGTCACTCATCTACTCGCGTCGCCTTTGATCATTGTCCGCTCTTGATATCCACTGTCACTGACTTAGTGCAGCGGCGTCAGTTTAGATTTGAGTAGTTCTGGACCTCCTATTTATGGACCTCCTATCCCTCGGCTGGTCTATTGTGGCTCAAGTTTGGCACTTACCGATGAGAGGTAATGCTTCTTATTGTCTCTCTAGGCGGTTGGAGTTGGTGAGACATTGCCTATCGAGATGGAATATATTGGAGGTTGGGAACCTAGTGAGAAATATTGAGCAGGTGGAAGCTGATATTGCCGCCTTTCAGGATAGGGAGGATCGGGACGGCTGTCTCCCTGATACTGATCTCTTCTCTCTTAGATCTAAGCTTGCTCTTCATTACTCCTTGCTTCTACAGCAGGAGTCCTATTGGAGACAGCGATCTAGGGTTCAGTGGCTTCGAGAGGGGGATTGCAACACTAGATTCTTTCATCAGGCCACTCTGAAGCGTAGGGCAGCTAACAGGATTCGACGGTTAGTTGATGAGGAGGGAAACTCCAGGAGGATTCTGTTATTATCCGGGATCAGTTATTCTAGTTCTTTCAATCTAGATGGACTGAGTCTACTGGGGTGGGGGCTCCGATTGTCAGGGTTCCTTCTTCGAAGAAGGTCTCTGAGTTCTAGAACAACCTTCTAATTAGGCCTATCACTGATGATGAGATCCGTATGGCTTTATGGGACCTTGGGTCTGATAAGGTGCCCGGCCCGGATGGTTTTCCGCCATTCTTCTTTCATCATTATTGGGATATTGTTGGTCGGGAGTCACCCAAGCTATTCAGAATGCTTTCATGTCTAATTCCATTCCTACTGATTGGAATCAGACTCTCATTACCCTTGTGCCGAAGCGCTCTGATGCCTCTTCTCCTCAGCACTTTCGACCGATCAGTCTTTACACTACCTTATACAAGGTTTGTGCTCGTCTTTTAGTCTCCCGTCTGCGGGTGGTTATTCCTCAGCTTATCTCTTCTGAACAGGGGGCTTTTATCAAAGGTCGGAGCATTTTTGATAATGTCCTCATTGCGCAGGAGTTTATGCATGATCTCTAGAGAGCTCCGATCAGGCAGTGTCTTATGGCTATTAAGTTAAACATGGAGCGTGCCAACGACAGGATGAGCTGGGGATTCATGCACCAAACCCTGCTTGAATTTGGTTTTCATGCTCTGTTTATTGACTAGATTATGGCCTGCATCCAGAAGCCGTCATTCTCTCTTATTGTTAATGGTGTGCAGTCCACTTTCTTCCAGTCTTATGTGGGCCTGAGACAGGGTTGTCCATTATCCTCGTTTCTATTTGTTTTGGTTGCGGATGATCTATCTCGCGCTCTTCATCAGGCTCAGCAGGATTGTCGTATCGCCCCCTTTATGGCTGCTTCCTCGGGCCCCCTCTCTGCCATCTTCTTTTTGCAGACGACTGCATTCTATTGGGCCAGGCCTCTCTTCATAATGCTGTTGGTTATGCCTCTATCATTCAGAGCTATTGTGTTGATCTGGCCAAAAGGTCAATTTAGATAAGTCCATGATCCTTCCATCCATCCATCCGATCATGAATGCGTTGCTCGAGTAAGTATAATCACTAATACGAGGATGCCTTCCCAAGAGAGGGATCCCCAAATAAGAAAGCCCATCTGTCTTGTTCAAGATGCCCAGAGCTTGATGTATGACATCCCTGGTTGATGGTGAGGATCACCCTTATACGCTCTGTTCTTACGTCTCTCCCTATGTATCTTCTATCTAATGTGTGGTCCCTATTACGTGTCTACGAAGGATGGAGCATTGCTTTAGGGACTTTCTATGGGCTTCTATGCAGGACGGTCATGGTATTCATGTACTGGGATTTGATCTGTATGCCTCTGCGTGAAGGTGGTCTTGATATCCAGTCTTTGCTTGCTAGGAAAGAGGCTCTGTTGGTCAGGCATGCCTCGAGATTTATTCTTGATCCTCACTATTTCTAGAGTTCCTTCATGCGTGCTAGATATGGTGCTTGGCCTCCTTCGGATTTTTTATCTACTCGGGGCATTCTTTCTTTTGGAAATAGGTGTGTCATCATGCTCCGACTATCTTGAACAATGTATCCTGGATGATTGGTGACGGATCCTCGGTTGATGTTGCTCAGGATACTTGGATTTCGGATCTTTTTTCTCTTTCGATGGTCGTCATTCATCAGTACGGATGTCCCGCCCGGCATGAGGGTTCGGAGCTCATTACTCAGGATTCTTCCTCTTGGGATTCCTAGGCGGTGACTAGGTTATTTGGGGATGAACTTTCTCGGCGGATTCTTTCCATTCCTATTATCCCAGGTCCCATCCAGGATACTAGGTTATGGCGTAGATGGTGCGGGCACCAGGATCAAGCAGAGGATTCTTAACTCTCTATGGATATCTGATTAGTTATGATTCAAGTCTTGAGTTGGGAAATAAAGTTTAGTTTATTTTGAGTCCCATCCAGTTCATTTTATTCTAAATTGAGTCCTATCCAGTTTAGTTTATTTTAATGTGAGTCCTGTAGTAAGTTCATCAGCTTACAAGAGGAGACATCAGTATTGGAGCAGAAGACAAGGCCATCATAGTCAGACAGAGCAGTTGCTAAATTCAAGTTGGTGCCACACCTAGCAGAGCAAGCAACCTTCCCGATCTGGATGATCATTTTCCTTATCTGGACACTGCAGATTTCATGCCAAATTTGACTAGGGCACCTTTTTTTTCTCTCTTTTCATACCTGTATTTTCTTGGACCCCAAATCTCTTGCTCTATAAAAGAGACCCCTTGTATGAATGATGTATCTTTTATTATTAATCAATCAATCCAAGTTTTGAGTTATTGTGATTTTTTTGTTAGTTGGTTCTCTAGTGCTCTAGTTTCCCTCCTCCTGCGCATGCCAACATCCCAAGTCTTCAGGAGAAACCCTGGCCGCCACCTTTGTCTTCCAATAGTGGACGCCCAAGAGCCCTTGGCCAGCCTTGCCTTTTCTCTACTCCTTCCTTATCTTTTTGCCTTTATTCTAAATTTTTCTATTATTCTTTAACCCTTGTATGGTGATCTTGCAGATCCCTCAGTAGCCACGAATCCAGGATTCAAGGTGATCGTCATCCAGGACAGCGGATACTTGGCCGCAGATCCGTGGGCTCAAGGCTTGGTCATCTAGGGTGGATCCGCCAGGCAGAGCAACCCCTTCACACTTTGATCTTCCTCCTCTTTCTAGTACACCCTCTAATCTACTAGTAACTTTATTGTAGGAGAGCAAGCCCTATCGAAGCTTTTTAGCCTCGGCGGTCCTTCTTTTTTATTTTTTTTAGGAACTGTTTCGCATGCGGATTTACTGTGAATTTTTCTGAATCCCTCTTAGGCTATTACTTTAGGAGAATAATCAACTGCAATCATTAATCATTAAAAAAAAGAAATAAATTACTTGCATGCGAATCGGTCCTGCATCAGGAGATATTTCTTCCTAGGGCTCCCACTTCGGATCTCATCGAGGAGTACAGATCCCAGCCTCAGGTTTCGAGCGATGCTATCTGGATTTGGAAGCTCCCCATTCACCCCAGGGTCTAGTTATTTTTATGGAAGATTATGTGGAATTACCTCCCTTCCTGCTCCTTGCTTTCTAGAAGGGGTCTCCCTATTGAGGCGACTTGTCCGCTGTGTGAAGAGGAGGAGACTATTGGCCACGCGATCCTTTTGTGCCACAGATGGAGTTGGATTTGGATGAGGATGGGGTATATATGTAGAGTTGATGGTTCTGGTTCTCTGTGCTCCCAATTCCTTGATGATATTCGGAGTACCACCCGACAGCGGAGCATTCTTTGGGCTATCACTGTTTATCAGATCTGGCTGTTGCGGAACCAGGTTATCTTTGCTGATGTTACTATCTCTCCTCATAGATTAGAGCGGAAGATCAGATCTATGGTTGCTGAAAGTGCTCTTCTGTTCAAAGGCCTTGATTTTTGCAACCCTGGCCATTGGGGTTCCCCTGCTGCTATGGCAGCGAACCGTCACACGATTTTTATATCTTGGGAGCCCTCCCTCTAGGGTTTGTTAAAATCAACTTTGACGGGAGTGTTCGGAGAAGACTTGTTGGGTCGGGTTTCGTTATTCGAGGGTCTGATGTGTTTTACTATCGGCATGCGGTTTTGCTTCCTTAGATTCTTCGGTTCCTCTGGCTGAGCTTCATGCTGTATGGGCTGATATCTCCCATGCTATTCAGAGACTTCATGCTCACAGCCTCTTCATTGAAGGAGATTCTCTTACTGTCATCCGATGGCTTCAGTCGGGTTACTGTGACCATATCCTGACCAACCCTTTTCTCAGTGACATTCGAGCGGTTCTGTATGGCCTCATAGAGTCCACATCCGGCACATCTACCGGAAAGCTAATTCAGCGGCTGACTGGGTAGCGATGGCTGTGGCCCATCATATGGAATTTTGGATTTGGAATCAGGATGACCTCTGTCCCTTAGCTTTTAAGTAAATTTTGTACTCTGATAATTATAGACTGACTCGCATAAAGTTAGTATGATAGTTCGTTTGTATAAAAAAAAATTATTAAATGCCAACAACAGGATTGGTGTGATAATTTTGAATCAAAATGAATGGCTATAAACTTAGGTAGCTCTCTTCGAGAATCAACTAAATCAATTTTCTAAAAAGTTAAATAGCTTATGATGGTGACATGATAAACAGCAAAAGAAAAAGTAAAACATTCGAGAGAGGGAATCGGCGAATAATTGAACGGTTGCGTGCTTATGTGAAAATCCTTTGCCTTGGGGACCACAAATTCCTCTTTTTTTTAATGCCGGAGTGGGCCGTGGATACCGGAGAGAGAAAAGCGTGGGAGCAGGAGCCGTAGACGGAGTGGGGCGGAGATCGTGCCTGACATCCGGCTGCGCACCGGTGACCGCTGGTGGCTCGGCACGCACTGGAGCACCTCCTCTACCCGCCTCCACCGCTGAAATCGCCCAACATTCACAACGCTCCCGCCTTCAGTCCTTTCTGTCCTCTTTTTTAATATCCCCACCGGCCTATAACTCGATGCTACTTCACATGCTTTACAACTGCTTTATGGACCTTTAAAGTTTAAATAAATAATAGTTGTTGATCGGACCGTTTAACATACTGACGTAGTGCTGCTTTATTCTGTATGGTGCGTTGACTATTGGTCCTGACAACAATAGTTTTTAAAACTTATAGTCGGCTGGCCAAGCGGCGAGGGCACGCATCTCGATGGTTGTTGGATTACAAATCGTCTCCATTCTTATCAATCAACCAATATTACTTCTCTGGAACTAAGGTTGTATTTGGTGCTAGTAATTCTGAATGTTAAATAAATTATAAAATAAATTATAAATTTATTAATAATTATTAATAATTATATTTATTATATTTGATATAATAAATAAATTATTAATTATATAAATTAAATATTAAAATATTTTTAAATTAAATTTATATATTAAATAAATATATTTAAAATTTTTAAAATATTTTTAAATATTTTAAATCAA
>UESW01000218.1:0-57517 GCA_900491605.1 Calamus simplicifolius | reverse complement strand
TACACTATATATTTTAATATATAAAAATTATTATGTGATATTAATATTATAATATAATGATTCTATAACATCATATATTAAACTATTTTGGGTTTGATAAAATTTTAAAATAAATTCGAAATAGTTTTCTTCATGCATGTCTTATTGTCAGAATGTTATTATAAGTTCATGTTACAATAATAAATTTAATATTATATTCATTTTCACCCATAAAAAATATTTATAATAAACTCATTTAAATTAATAAAATTATGATATAATTCAATATTTAGATTTTTTATTATTCAATTAGAAAAATAAAATTTATTATCCCTTTAACTTATAGTATTTACTGTGATCATAAAAAAGTATGTTTATGATAATTAATTTAGTACACTTTATTAATAATATCATATATATATTAACTTATATTAGTTCATAATATTATAATATAAAATAATAACAATAAATATGGTATTCTAATAAATAATGGTTGCAATATAACATCATTGTAGTATTTTCTAATTAGTTATTTTGATCGATAGTAAATTAATTAAAGAAATTGCTTTACGATTATTTAGTACTTATTATGTTTTAAATTAATTCAGTCATAATTAATTAGTGATTTTTATATAGTCATGGTTCAATTTCTCAGTCTATTAAACTATGCATGGCAGTTTATTGGTGAACATTTGACATATGTGGGCTCTAATTTTATTGATATTATAATATGATTTTATAATGATTTTATAATATCATATTATAATATGATTTTATAATATCATATTATGTTTGATTATTTACATCCTGCTTCAAATTGAATGATGCATTAAATTATGTAATGCTAGAATGAACGTCTTGTTGTAGTTCTATTTAATTTTAAGCACCGAATTAGTAGTTTCAATGATTTATATTTTAGTCTTCACATGCAATTATGTAATGAGTTTATTACGGAATTGACAAGAATTTCTGAATAACAATCATAAGTTCGATTGTCTTTGGATTTTCATATTATTTCTCACAGCACTATAACCTTTAGACCCGTTTGAGAATTTGTAAGACTTAGTCTTGCAAATTCTCAAATTGTCCTGGTGGACAATTTGAGAAATTTTTTTGCGATATGTTAGTCTGCTATTAATCATCGTTGGTTGAGATTGTGGTTTGTATTTGCTCATACGTTCTCCTAGTGTGGCATATATGCTACACATTTAGGAGAACATAATGCTGCTGAAATTTCAACGTAAACGATCGATGATAATTAATAGCAGAATAACATATCATAAAAAATATTCTTGAATGGGATAGGGCCTTACCTTTTAGACATGGAGTGAAGGTGGAATTAATTTAGGACACTTGATTGCTTGTGAAGTCTCATGATTGAATGGACCACCTTGAGGCCCGGACCAAACCCAAGCCCTAGCATTAGCCTGGCATGAACCTGTGCCTCGGTCCTTGCTAGCACAACAAGGATCATAGCCGTGGCCCGGCCTTGCAGAGTAGGGACCTTAGTTGTGTAAAAGAAAATTGGTTTAGTTATAAATGATTTAAATGGTTGTTATTAACCTTAGTTGAAGGTTCTATATAATGCACACTTGGTCGAAGAAGTTTTAGCTTTTGCCTCGCATTACTTTGAGGGTCACGTCCGCACGAGGAGCCAAAATCTTGGTCGTAACGATGACGTATGTGTGGACGAAGGAGAACCTAATGACGGTAGAATATCAGTTTTTAAAGTATCGGCCATTCATTTGGGGGCAGAAGTCAAGAAATCTTAGCGATATTGAGTATAATTCAGCACATTATTACATCCTAATGAACTGTAGAGAAGTCGATCCATACATTGAGTAAGTATATACTTCAATGCTTAATTGAAACTTCTAATTTAAATTGCAATATACTACAATATTTAATTGCTAACATAAGTTTTAATCCTTATCATCCCATAAGGATGTATTGTGATAGACAACGACAAATGAATCCCGACATCAGTCAAGTTGCCATTGGGTAGAAGTTAGAAACGGAGTTCGCTTACTGGTTTTATGAATTTGTGAGTAGTATCACTCAATCAATTTCAATAATGGCTTTTATTTTTCGAATTGGTTGTGAATAGCTTATTAATTTATAGGTAAATGGTCCATGGTCCACAACCGACAATATTTTCATTAAATGTCTATCGCAATGGCCATTAAAGACCGTAACAACCTCTACTGGCTATTTTGTTAATGGGTACAAATTTCAGATTGAACGACTAGTAGCTTCAAGAGGCACGTAGAACTGGAGCGTGTGTGTTAAAGGAGAAAGTGTTGGAGCAAATATGCAAGATTATTATGGAAAGTTAGTAGAGGTGGTTGAAGTTGAATATCCTAGTTGACCTATTAAACGAACCATATTGTTTCGTTGCGATTGGTTTGATCCGACAGTTCCTGTGGGCAAAAGGGTTCATAACGACTACAATCTAGTTGAAGTGAACCATCGACGAAGATTGCAGAAATATGAACCACTCATCCTTGCATCCCAAGCTCAGCAAGTGTTTTACTACGGATATCCAAGTTTGCGCAACGACAAGCAAGATTGGTGGGCTGTTTTTAAAATCGTCCCAAGTTCAATAATCGTATTAGACGAGAGTTCATCAAGTTAATCAGCCGAGTGCCCTGCATTTCAAGAGGATGTGGAAATACATGCAATTGAGGACGGCACAAGGGCTCCTGAAACATCACTTAGAGAGCCAAATAGTGATGTCCAAGAAATTGCGGATCTAAATGTTCGGTTTTCTTCCGATGATAATGAAACTGAATTGCAGTCCGATACGACATCGGATGTTGAACCAACATTTCACGAAACAAATGAAACCAACTAAACATAGAGGTTTTTTCAAATTTAATTTATTTTTATAAATGTTATATTTTTACATATTTAATCATTAATCGTAATTATATTCATGAATCTTTAGTATTTTTAGTATGACGGGCCGAGATAGATCTACCGGTGAAAGACAGAGTGAGTAGAGACGTAGCCCCCGCATCATATCCCATGAGCTTTGGAGATGAGAGTTCGGATCTCCACACATCGCATAACCTCTGATCTCTCCAGCCATCAGCGGTGATCCTGCATTAGTATTATCATCCAGCCAATCGGCACATTCCTCCGAGAGTTCTTCCACTGTCGGTCGCACCATACTTGGACTGGATGCTCATGGGCTGTAAGTATATACTAATTGTAAAATATGTTATATTTTTATGCTAATTACTTATAAAATATTTTTTAACAGATTATTGAGCAGCATCATGTATCGAGCCAGATCAGCTCCATATTTCAGAGGCGTGCTGATCCCAGTGGCTACGATTGGCGCCATGTATCTGCAGCCACGAGGGAGTTTTATTTTTCAGAGTTTTAGGTAAACTTATTAAATACAATTTATCACTAATATAAAATTTCTTAATCTTAATAAATTCTAAAACTAACTGTTTATTTCAATGCAAAAAAAGTATACGTGGGACCCTACCATCCGTGATGCCATTAGGGCAGCATGGAATGCTCTTACGGCACGTCGATACTCGACATGCTTCATCATTGGAGGACATCGGGTGAGCATCCTGCGCATGTGTCAGAGGGTATTTGGCATGAGTGGTAGCAGGCATGGCAGTCTGATGGCTGGCGCAGGAGGTCCGCATCAGCCAGCACGAACCGCCGATCCGAGAGGGGCGGTCCTAGCACGGGTCTCTCCTGCCACTCTGCAGGGTCCATTTCGATTCAAGAGCACAGACAACGTATGGTAAGAAAACATAAATAATTTAATTACTAATTTAGTTATTTACAAATACTTATATTTATATCAATTTTTCTTTCTGTTGTTGTAGTCTAACAGGAGGGCGGAGATCCTGGTGAGTTTCGTCTATTTAGGGCGACACACACCAGAGGGACGGTTCCTGGGTCGATACACGATCACGGAAGGTTACGGTAAGAAATTAGCTTTATATTGTATCTGTTTAATTTCTAAAATTTTATTTAGAGAAATTTATTGATTCATTATTGTTGATTTTATAATTCAAAGGCACGAGTCGAGGAGCTTCAGTCCCAGGCATCGCAGGTCGACTCCACTGATGGGGGACCACCCGTCGAACTCTCATCAGAGGAGAGTCGACGTGTGTTTTTGGAGGCAGTTGGCACCCAGCCGCGAGACCGCATGGTCTATGGTCTGGGCACTAGAGCTTCTGCATATTTTCCCTATCAGGCCTTCATTTCATGCTATTCTAGCGATATTCTTGCCGAGCATTTAGAGGACATTCGGAGATCTATTACGGAGGAGGTTTGGTAGGAGATTCAGCAGGAGTTCGACCAGTGCACAGAAGTCCTTCAGCACGAGCTCTCTGACATAAGAGAGCAGATGCATCACATGCGAGATTTGGTTAGCCGCATGTCGCAGGGTTTCCAGCCACCACGTGATCGTGATAGTGGAGATTCTTAATGTATTTTTTTCTTTACTTTTTATGTGTTGTACATGGAAACTTCAAAATTTTAATATATTAATTATTTTTAGAAATTTAATGATGAATGTTTCGATCAATATTAGTGTTTCCATCAATATCAGTGTTTCGATCAATATTTTTGTAAATTTAACCATTTTAATTTTTAATATTTTATATTTTTTAAAAAAATTAATTAGCGATGCATTAGCGACTGAAATTGTATCGCAAATATTTTTAAAATATTATTATTAAATATTTGACGCAAGAAACTGGCGTCGCAATATTGCGATGCAATCGAATGCATCACAATATTAAATTTAACATTTTAATTTTAATATTTTTATTTTTAAAAAAATTAATTAGCGACGTATTAGTGACTAAAATTGTGTTGCTAATATTTCTAAAATATTATTATTAAATATTGCGATGCAACGCCTTAGCATCGCAATATTGCGACGCATTTGATTGCGTCGCAATATTGCAACGCAATCGAATGTGTCGCAATATTAAATTTAACCTTTTTAATTTTTAATTTTTTATATATTTTTTAAAAAATTAATTAGTGATGCATTAGCGACTAAAATTGCATCGTTAATATTTTTAAAATATTATTATTAAATATTGCAACGCAACGTCCTTGCGTCGCAATATTGCGACGCAATAGAATGCGTCGCTGAGAGTCACTATTTAGCGATGCAATTGCGAAAAATTCATTCTATGACGAGACTTGCAGCGACGTCATAATTGCGTCGCTAATGCATCGCGAAAGCCAGTTTAGCGTCGCATTAGTGACGCATTTTGGCATAGCTTCGCAACGCATTAGCGACGCATTTTGGCATAGCTAAATTTAGTTTCTGTTGTAGTGGCCAACTCCTAGCTCACAGTTGATGGGCACCCACCTCCAAATTTCATGACAAGAAGAAGACCCCAAGTCAGCTCACGGTCAGGAGAAACCGACTCTCCAGCTTACAGTTGATGGGCATCCGCTTCCGGGCTCCGCATCGAAAGAAGATTACTGGCTGCCAGTCAAGGGTAACCAACCTACCTTCAAACTGTGCTTAAAGTTTTTTAGCAGGTAAAAGACATGGCTTCAGAAAGCGTGAAGATGTCTACACAAAGCACTGCAAAAGGAAAGGGGTTTCCCCACTAGCAAGGAATTACAGTTGAAGTTGACATGAAAGGGCAGATGCGAAGTAAAAAGTTCTACACTCCTTTCGCTTAGCTGACGCAGGGTACACAAGCTCAAGGAGTGTGGAGGGCATCTGATGGGGCCAGTGGGCCCCCATAGGCCACAATGACAGCATCCAAACTTGGTAACTTGGCCTTCCCCTCGTCTGTCACCTTTTCTCTCTCCTCCGCATGGAGCCAGCTTCTGTTCGGGCTCGGCCCTAGCTTCCGATGGAGTCCAAGCTCCCTCAGCCATGCATGTGTTCTACATGGTCATGCATGCGGCCTCGGACCTCGTTCACATCTCCTGCAGACGCCCGGGTTCCTCAGCTCCGCTCCAGCTGCTAAGCCTCCCTCAGCCTCGGCCTCGCTCTTCCACTCGGCCTCGGCCTTGGCTCTTTCACTCGGCACTCGGCTACCCCCTCGGCCTCATATGGCCTCGGCCTCGCACGGCCTCAGCCTCAGCTCTTCCCCTCGACTACCATGAACATTGCTCGACCACCATGAACAGTGCTCGGCCACCTCAGCCTCGGCCTCGGTCCCAGTCGGCCGGCTTCGGTCGGCCTCGGCTCTGGTCGTCCTCGGCCTCGATCAGTCTCGGCCCGATTCGGCCTTGGCTCCAGTCAGCCTCGGCTCCGATCGGCCTCGATCCCAGTCGGCCTCGTCTCCAGTCGGCCTCGGCCTTAGTAGCTTCGGCCCCGATCGGCCTCGGCCCAGTTGGCCTCTGCTTCGGTTGACCTCGGCCCCAGCGGCCTCGGCCCCAATCGGCCTCGGCTCCCAGCACCGAGCTCCCCTCGGCTCCAGTCGGCACCGAGCCCCGATCAGCCTCGGCCCCACTCGGCCTCGGCTCCGGTTGGCCTCCTCCCTAGCGGCCTCAGCTCCAGTCGGCCTTGGCCCCAGTCGGCCTCTGCTCCGATCGGCCTCCACCCTAGCGGCCTCGGTCCTAGTCGGCGTCGGCTCTGATCGACCTCCACCCCAGCGGCCTCGGCTCCAGTCGGCCTCAGCCCCGATCGGCCTCGGCTCCAGTCGGCTTCGGTCCCATCAGCCTTGGCTCCCAACACCGAGCTCGCTCGGCTCTAGTTGGCACCGAGCCCCGATTGGCCTCAGCCCCAGTTGGCCTCGGCTCCGATCGGCCTTGGCTCCGGTAGGCCTTCCCCGGTCGGCCTCGGTTCCAGTCAGCCTTGGCCCCAGTCGGCCTCGGCTCTGATCGGCCTCGGCCACAGTCGGCCTCGGCTCTGTTCGGCCTCGGCCCCAGTCGGCCTCGGCTCCAGTCGGCCTCTATCCCAGTCGGCCTCGGCCCCAGTCGGCCTCGGCTCCCAGCACCGAGCTCCCCTCGGCTCCGGTCGTTACCGAGCTCCCCTCGGCCTGCACGACCGCAGTTTCAGCTCCCAGCACCGAGCTCCCCTCGGCCTCCCACGGCCTCGGCACCAAGTTCTCCCTCAGCCTCGTACCTCAGCACCAAGCTCCCACGACACTCAGCCCCCATTTCCTCTCTGACGGATGCTCAGCCCCTCGGCACTCGGCCTCGGCCTCGGACCAGCTTCCACTCGGTGTCAGCCCCTTCCCTCGGCCTCGTACGGCCTCAGACTTCTTTCTTTCCCTGCAGGCCCTGTCGGCCTCGGTTTGGACCCTGCAGCCCCTCGGCCTCGGCCATGAACAATGCCTTGCACATGAATAGTGCCATGCAAGTACTCCATAATCAATGCTCTACAAGGAATGCAAGTAGGTGGCGTGGGGGACACGTCTGGCCAACGCCGTAACATTGGCCATACCCTACAGCAGCCTGCAACAACCGTTCAAGCCAAGCAGCACCTGCCATCCAGCTGTAGCCACCTACTTTGATGGGACATGGCCTGCAGCCTGACAAGTCGCATGCGAGTAAGCTCCACAGTGCCTAAGACTACCACGTAGACCCGCTAATTGGCTTTCTGCCAAAATCACGGGCGGTTACCGATATACAATGGGCAATTGTCGATATCTATGGCGTGCTTAGCAACTACACCCATCCGCCGCTTATTGAGCCGATCCTAACGGAAGATTTGACTATTATCGATGAAGGGTAAGAGGGACCCCGAATAGGTATAAAAAGACCCGACCCCCAAGGAGGGGGGGTTGAATCTCTACTCTCATTCAGATTCCTGTTCTCCAAATCGCTGACTTGAGCGTCGGAGGGTCCCCGTCGGAACCACCGGTCTGGGGCTTTTCTTGCAGTTTCAGCTGAAGGAGGCGGTCCCTATCGTTCCTCTGAAGGCCTACGAAGCATTTATGTCACTTGACGCTCCTCAAAAATGATTTAGCAGCAACAGACCCCATGGTTGATCAGATGCTAGAGGTTCCCCCTTGATCTCCTTATCTTGTCCTTGGTTGGAATAGCCATTGAACTTTTGGTGAGCCATGTCTTGAACAAAAGACAATCCCTTGTAATAGGGCTCTATTGGGCCTTGCTGCAAACACATCTCTATGGTGAGGCTTGGCCTTGTAATGGGCATTATGGAGCCTTGTCGAAGGGTTGGTTGACCTTTGGGAGCCCTATAATTAAAGACCTTCACCATCCTATATATGAACTAATTGTGAGCTTGGCTAGTCTCCAACCTTGAGGGGCCTCCTTGCATGTTGTCACTATGTTGCCAGTCCAATATGAATACGACTCTATGACTTGGCTCTCTAACCACTAAAGGCCTCATCAATGCTAATCTAATTGACCCATGCCTTGAACCTTGGATTGGAACCCTTGACACCAGGATCATGGCCTTAAACATTGAACTTGATCTCAATTTTAAATTAATAAAATTTATTATTTTAATGTAAAATCAATGTTATTAATGCATGTAGAGCAATCCAAGTCTAAAGAAAGTGAGCCTAAATTTTCTATGAATACAATGAGGATCTCCTTATATGCCCTTTATGAATTTGAACATGGTTATATTTACTATATGTATTTTCTTGATGATATGTAATTTGATCATATTATATTATATAATTCAATTATATGTTGATCATATATAAAATTTGTATATTTTATGGCATTGATTTTGATTTGTGTAAATGCTTCAGGTATATATGCATTACATTACTTTTGATTTGATAACAATAAGTTGGCTATGCATGAAACATGATATTAACACATCAAAGTTATAAGTATAATGTGGAAAAGAATTAGTATTAATGATGCATTGCATGGCATATTAAAATTTAAAATTTAAAAATTTATATTAAAGATATAAAAGGTATTGAACTAGTCATATTTTTTCTTGAAATATCTATCGCTTGGTGTAGAATGTTTGCTATGAACTAAAGCTATAATGATGCGCATGATTGTGACGATGGTTGCCATTTTGAGCTAAAGCATAAAATACTTATTATGGATAAAAACATAACTTTAGATTATTTTTTATTACCAATCATGAGATAAAATGTGACTATAACTAGTCTAACATTGATTAAATAAGCTAGTAGTTTTGTCTACTTAGAAAATGATGGACTGATAAGTTATTCTTAAAATTGATTTATGAAAATATTAAAGATATGGTAAAGATTTAGAAAGAAAGCCTTCATATGAACTACGCTATTGTATTAATGCTCTTGCGAACCCTTTACAAAATTGATAGATATGATTTTGGATGAGTTAATTTTGAATAAATTGCTTTTGGAAATATTTGTCTTTGAATTATGATATTAATTATGTTGATAATTGAAATGTATGCTTGTTTTGATTTAATTATTGATTATTACTAACTTGATGCATACGTATTATTTATGTATATAGATACATGATTAGGGATTCTTACGAAGTTGCCAATTTTTTAATTCATATATTTTTATATAGTCATAAAATACTTAGGATCAGGTGTAGACTGCAACTAGAGTGAAAAGAAATAAAATTAGGTATATTAAAATTTTGATACTAGTATTTTCTAAATATTTGACTTGACTTTATTGATAATTATATTATATTTGAAAAACATTAGAATTTAATAAAATTTATGTTATTATTAAATTAAAAATTATCAAAAATATAAGCTTTGCATATTTTTTTTGGGCCATATCTCAAGAGCTCAACTCATGTCATGGGTTGGGAACATTCCAATATAAAAAACACAAGGACTTTGTTGATCTAAGATACGTTGGGTGGAGACCAGGTTGTCCATCCAAATTACAATTGGCCTCTCATGGCAACCATCCAATGCAAACTACTTTAAGCCGCCTAGTGGGAAGCGTATTGGACCAGGAATCCATATTTGTTGGTGCATGTGATCGATAGTGCCTTAGAGGTCATGGGACTCGTACTCCAGCCCAGCTGGATGGAAGAAAATAAATAATAAAAAAACACTCGGTCTTTCTTACGGCCTTTGAGGTCTAACCGGACAGCTTTGATTCAATCAGAGGAAAGAACGATGCCAATAAGCTTAAGAATCATTGCATTTCGGTGGAGCAATACAATGCATTACTTTTTATTAAAACAAAAAAATTGGAGTTCAAAATAGTACATGATAAAAATCTAAATGTGTTGATATCATAGTCGAATCAAATATACAAAAGTTGATGAACAAAAGAAAAGAATTATCTATGAAATAATGATAGAAGGAATTCGCTATGATAAAAAATCATCTTTATAATACTAATGATCTCTCTTGAGATAGATTCTGATCACTAGCTTGTAGTGTATGACGAGAACATCACTTAATAAAAAAAATTATAATACTTAAAATAGTTTCATATTGGATAAAAAAAATTGAAAGGTTTATAACTTAAACTCATCTTGGACTCTCAAATTTTGAAATTATATAAATTTAATTTGATAAATTGAATCAGCAAATAAATTTGAGGTGTTGCAAGACAACTCCAATTCATGAATTCCCTCGTTGATACTGTTTCCCCCCTTACCAAAAGACAGTGTTCCTTGAATAATTGTTTATTTAGGCATAGGATACAGTAGTTATATACTGATATATTACATTAAATATGCTATCCAATTGTCACCAACTGTCATACAGTATCTGTAGTCTTAAGAATCATATTTCTGACAACTTATATATTTTTGAGCATATATTAAAGTCGTGTCAATTGCCAAAGGCAACGAAAGGTTACAACTTTGCCTTAGAAATGGAATCATGGGAGGATTAGAATCTACCCTTGATTGGCAGCAACTTCACCAGGCAAGTGGCTTTTTGATCCGGATATGGGAATGAATGAGCATAGCAGCCGGCTCGAGCCTTTTGCAATAATTGGGCAATATATTTAAGAATAGTCCAAACTTAAATTTGAATGATGCATGTGCATGATCTTTCATTTAAACCAATGTTAGAGCAAAGCAAAACTAAATGTATCAAGATTACTTTACTTGATTTTAAATCTTTTTATGATAATTTACTTAGTTTCTATCTAAGATCTAGCGTTCGAATATTTTTCAAATTCTGTTTAGCTACTTAAAAAAGGTACATTTAATATATTAATTATTTTTCTAGAACAATAGAATTTCACATAAATGAATTAGGGGTGGGTCCTTAGAATTTTAGGTGCAAGACATCAATCAATAAAATTTTTATACTCGAAGAAATATTTTTCGATTATCTTTTATGGTGAGACATTGTGCAAGGATCCATAATATAATACGGATTTTCTATTGACTGGTTTGACATTCTACCTATTGAAACCATGGAAAATCCTCTCAACATATTTCTTCAAGCATAGTCATCCCAAATATTGATTGAAGCATTCAAATCTTTCGCATCAAACTTCCTACTTAACTAAGCTTCCAATGTTTTTATAGCATCTCTGCTAGTACGTACCTACAGCTAGCATATTATTAATATATAACAATAAGATAATAAATTTACCATTACCATATCCACAAATATAGGCATAATGGTCAACATCACATTGCTCAATCCAAGCACACACAGAAGGAATGAAATCACTCATACTAGTACCTTGACACTTATTTCAAATTATAAAGTGTTCTCTTCAACTAACAAATTAAATGCTTTTTAGTTTCTTCAACAAAGCCATCAAATCGGGTTATCCATATCACCTCATCAAGATTTTCCTACAAAAAAGTTGTTTTCAAATCTAGTTGCTTAAGCTCCAAATCAAAAACAGCCATCATGCTTAACAACACAAAAATAGTACTTAAACAAACAATTGAAGAAAAAATTCTCTTAAAATTAATGCCTGACTTCTAAGCATAACCTTTTACTATCAATTGGCCTTTCTAATTTTAAACAATTTCATTCTTATCCTTTTTTTTAGCTTGAAGACCCATCTACAACTAATGGCTTTCCTTGGTATTTCAATTAATTCTCAAATTAATCTTGTTTTTCTATCAAGCCTCTATCTCTTTTACATAGTTACTCACTAAAGATTAGTATCTATGGGTCATATATCTCTCAGCATAAATATAGCTTTTCATTGTCTGTATTTGAACTTAACACTAAATTTAAAATTGTTAAAAATATAGAAATATATATTATTTTTTTTGGGTTTATATCTATGCAATATATGTGTCATTTCACATGCCTAGCATATATATGTCGTGGTTGGGATCATGACAAGATCTCTGTTATTTAAAGTATAAGGCCTTCCTTGGTTGAAGATGTTTTGGAGGGAATGTAGGTTTGTCAACAACCATAATCAGACTCAATCTTATGCTTTATCGCTGGTCATCATAACCATTATTGTTAGGTTTCCAATATTAAAAACATGAGGGCTTTGTTGTTCCAAGGGATGTTGGGTGGAAAGCAAATTGTCCACCAAAATTATAATTGGTTCTCAGGCAACCGTTCAATAAAATCTACTTTAAGCCTAGTGGGGAGAATGTTGGACTAGAATTCTCACATTTTTTTGGTGCTTATAATAGTGCCTTGGTGCTTATTTGGAAGAATAGTTTGAAGAGAAAAAAAAAAAAAAAAAAATATTGCATTTGAGAGTTTTTTAAATGAAAAAGAAAGAGTTTAGAAAGATTTTTAATATCTTCCCAAACTCGCTAATAGCAATAATTGTTAACCTTCAAATAGAAAGGTTTGCGAAGATTTACTTTACTTCATTTAATCAAACAATAATAAAATATAAAATCTTTTATATATATATTTATGAGACTTTTAAATAATCAAAAAAATTTTAACTTTCATACTCTAGCCCATCTAGCTAGAAAAAAATAAAAGTCCTAATCTTTTTTAGGTCCTTTGAGGTCTAGTCAGACAGCTTTGATTACAATCAGAAAAGAACGGTGCGAATAAGCTTAAGAATCATTATATTTCGGTGGAGCATTGCAATGCAATATTGCCTTTTATTAAAACAAATAATTGGAGTTCAAATGATCAGTACACAATGAGAGGATCTTAAGGTGATTGATGCATTAATGCAGTCCTAATTAATCACCACATAAAGTCGGTGCATTTCAACAAGCTGGCATTTTATGCCTCACTTTTCTACAATCATATAGACAACTCTAATTTATGGATTCCCTTGTAGATATTTTATTTCCCATGGACCCATCTACCTTACTAAAAAACAGAGTGATCCATGACTAACTGCTTATTTAGTAGTAGAATATAGCAGTTATATACTGAGATATTACATTAAGTATGTCATTCAATTGTTACCAACGGTCATTTAGTATCTGCAGTCTAAAGAGTTTGTGGTTGAGGTTGTTTCTTTATCAGCAATTATGGATATTTTATGCCTCACTTTTCTTTAGTATCAGAGAGTTGACGAAGTAAGAGAAATGCTTGATAAGTTAGTAATACGGGAGTTCCCAATGCACCACTCTACATGAGCATCAATGCTAGAGCATGGTTTCCTTGAATCAACCAGGGGCCATTCTTTGCTTTACTTTCACAGTTTTGCATGACTAAAGAGGCATCTCTAGCCACATTACTGCTAACTACTGCTTGGAAGCACAACAAAATCATAATCATAAAGTGGAAATAGAGCAAAGGAAAAGTCTTATTTCACTGCGCATACGGTGCAACTTTTACTGTATCATATGCGGTGCAACAAGACATTTTTTTGGAATGAACGGGCCATCTACTGGTTAGCTAAGCTTCCATTTGAAAAACCTTTGGAAGAATGAATGGCAAAAGACTTTTGCAAGATCATACCGTCCACCTTTTAACTCTCATTTCCACTTTATTATTCCTGTTATGGTAGTGGGAATAGTAACCCAAGGACTCTTTTTGCAACGATAAATAGCCCAGAGATGGGAATGAAGATACCAATCTTGCCTTCTCTTCCAAGACCTCCATTGATTTGCTCTCTCTCTCTCTCTCTCTCTCTCATGGCTGTCAAGTATCATTTCTCTTCTTGCATCCTTCTTATTGTACTAATTCTTGTTAGTGAAACTCTTTTATCAGAGGGAAGGCATTTGAAGGCAGAGCAGTCTAAAACTACAGGATGTAAAGAATGCCCAACACCAGATGACAATAATATCGAAAGAACGGCAAGCAGCGTCGTCTGGCACATTATTAAAGGGCACGAAGGCCGTATACTTGAGGTGTCCTTGGATGATTCCCGACCCACGACACCGGGGAGCAGCCCTGGTGTAGGCCATCGAGTCCTTGGATGATTTCCGACCCACGACACCTGGGAACAGCCCCGTTGTAGGCCATCGTATTAAAATTTAGCCCCCTCTCTATGCGCATGGTGCATGTATCTTTGTCTGAATATTTCGTTCTTTTGTTTGGATTGTGCAAGTTCGAGGAACTTTATCTATTTTACGTGTTTGATCTAGCGATGTTTATGAGTTTGTTGTATATGTAATGCATTAGTTGTTGGTCACTGAAATACAAAGGGTCTATTTCTTTAGGTCTTACTTTGTTGCTTATCTTGTTATCATATATATATATATATAGGCAGTGATGTCTATGCATTATTAGTTGGGAGCTTGAAGTTGGTGTTTTCTTATATTTCATGCTCTCTTTGGAAGTTCGTGTAATTAATGATCACTCTTTGGACTCGCTCCAAGTTTCACAATAACGGCAACAACTGATATATAGCCCTTATTATTTTATAGTAATTCATAAAAATCATACTTTAACCCAATTCAACTTAACTTAACTCATCTAAACCTTTTTCTAACTACACGCGATCAGCTACATGAATATGCTTCCTTCATTCTATTGAATTAATAGATTCATATTTTAAATGATCTGATGAAGTTTTACGCTGGCTGTGAGATATCTAACGCAACTCTTCTTCTTTATCTGAACTTAAAACTAATATTGATGAAGTAAAAATCATCCTTTATAATAAAAATTAATAATAATAATAAAATTAATCTAAACAAAATTAATAAAAAATGCCAATCTGAGCAACATAAACCAACTTATGTGTCTCACATAAGTTAATACCTTTTCCCATCTAATAATGTGCATAGGCAGTGATATACAATGCGAGCAACATGTGCACATAAAAAAAGCCATATCTGCACTACAATATTCCGTGTCTCCAAGATTCGGCTTATCTTCATCAATCTTGCCTTTCTATTCCTCAACTTTTGACTGATCAATACTTATGATTCAACTCCAGTGGTAAGATATGAGATCAATTACCTATATAGCCTTCTAATAAGTTATTAGGTTTGGTTTACTCCATTAATTAACCAACTGGCTGGTGGAGCCATGCATACTTGCAGCGGATGGCAGCATATATGGACGACCCCATTATCAGCAAACCCATCTTTTATAACTCGCCGTTAATTCACCGGAAGAAGTACGTGAACATGGTTACTTTAGCCGCATGAGTTGAGTGAACGTATCACTGGTCGCACAAAACTTAACTGTACCCTTTTATTGCATGCATGAGACCATAATTTTATTATATTTTAATGACTTAGAACCAAGAATGGCATTAGTATACAATGTAAGCTCCAGCCATGGAACGTCTCTGACCATCCAATCGAGCAACTTCGTTGGCCGACATTGAGGTAGATCCCTCATGATGCAAACTTCTCCCAATCGCTCATGGCGGGTTGGTCAAAAAGTTGGTCAAATGATTTTTAAAGCCAGGTTGAGTGTACCTGAATTTATAAAATATCATTGGCGTGTCTATAATAAATAATTTTGTTGCCAGATAAAATAATAACATAGTGAGTGCGGCTCGCAGAGTAAAAATAAAGAAAGAAAGAAAAAAAAAAAAAAATAGTGATGGACAAAGCTCCCCAACTTGAGGAGCTCAGCCAAGCGTGCTCGGATCCACCACGGATCTTTCCGCTGAGTTTCAAGTAGGACAGATGTATGGCACTTCAAAGGCTGTCAGCATTAATATATCTGAGGCCTTTCCTTTTTTGAGGACTTAAATAAATAGCACCACCTTGTCAAGGTCAACAAGGTGGGTGGGGATGGAAATATATACCCCAAAATTTTAAATTAAGCTATCTCATGATGCTTTAATCCCTATGATTACGAATTAGCATTCTTATATCCTTCCTTCCTCTAAGAATTATAAACGCTTTTAAAAGAGGAGTGCGTGGGTGCTACTAACCCTTTTGAAAGGCTAATTTTTATTCTCAACTGCTTTCACTTCTATTTCTCTCTATTTTTAACCATCTCTGCACTATAAACAAATTGATAAAGCATGGTTTAGACGGGAGATGCATCCTTTAGTAATGAAATTTAAAGATATAGTTTAAAAGAACATGTAAAAAAGATAAAAAAATAAGATGTTAGCCCAAATTCATTTCCTTTTTTTTTTCAAAAGAAAAAAAATACTATTTAATCGATTACAAAAATGCCTACAAATCAGCTAAACTATAGGTATAGTTTTCTATTATTTTATGTTATTTTACAAGAAATTTTGATTTCTCAATTGTCAAAAAAGAGTGTAGGAGATATTTTCATGTTAATCAAGAAAAGTTACCATTCATTTAGATTGAATAAAAACTATACTAGCACCCCTTGATCAAAAGAATTGGATACCATATAGAGAATATACAATTAGCTAGACATATTAATTCTTTGATTGAGGAAATTAGAGAGTATATAAGAAATGAAAATTCAACATTATTTGCTACACAAAGAATAAAAATTAAATTTGAAATTCAAATTTTGATTTTAAATTTCTGCCAAGCCAATTAATATTTCTTCCTTTTACTTTTCAAACTATTGATGACAAAATTATTATCATTCAGAAGATTAAAACGAGGAAAAAAATTCCAAAGAGAAATGATTTAAAGGAGGGAGAAGAAAATAAAAAGGAGAAAACAAAAAGTAATAAATGTGGGAGCCTCAAGTACTGCCTTAAGCCTAGCTCAACTGTCTATAGCCAATTATTTTCATGCTTAATATATATCATTGTGCAAGGCTATGATGGAATAAATTGCTAATTTTTTGAAGAAGAAAAAGAAAAGAAAATCGTAAATTGCCATCTTCACAACAACTTGTTGCAAACCATGACCATCCCTCTAAGAGCATATATTAAAGTCACATCAATTGTTAGGGGTGGCCAAAGGTTCACCAATATAATAGCAACTGGCTTGAGCCTGTTGTAACAAGTGGGCATGCAATATGTTTAAGTATGGGCAAAACATAATCTTTTATTTGCACTTACATTAGGCCAAATCAAAATTAAATGTTTCAGGTCACTCTACTTGAGTTTAAATTTTCTATGATCATATACTTAGTTTCTATCTAAAGATCTAGTGTCCAAATATTCTCAAATTTTATTTAGCTACACCAAAAAAGTACATTTCTAGAATAATTGCACTTCACATGAGGGTCCTAAGAATTTTAGGAGTCCCACGACTATAAATGCCCATATGCTTAGATTTGAGAGACTTGTCAAAAAAGTTTTTATTCTTTTCTTCGAAGATGTTATATGGCGAGACATTGTGGAAGAATCTACCTTATAGTACTGTGGTTCAAGAGAAGATATTGGGGTAAGATTAAGAGTTTTCTATTAAGGTCCTATGAAAACCAAAAATGCAACAAGAGAGGTTCCACAAGAAACTGAGATGCAAGAACTTCTAGTTAAAATTTCAAACCTTCAAATTTTATTTTTGTTTCTAAGTTCAACTTCTGCTTAATTTTCGCGAGCTACCTTCGTTGCAGTACTCCTCTCAATCTGGTGTGGGGCTCATGGGGTTTCTGCTTCTTATTTATATTAAATTTGGATTCAGAGTGAACAAGCTCTTGTATATATATGTTTCTTATACCTATCCTTAGCTAAATCCATATGATAGAGGCCTTGAAGCGTTCTTGCAGTGTCGTCAACACTGTTACACCATTGTCGGCAGCGTGTGTTCTTCTTGAAACCATCAAAAACCGGCAAAACCTCAACTAAATATCGGTCTCCTCCAATCTGAACATCTAGGGCTTTAATGGATGTGCAAATGATTGCTGTCACACAGTGTATCTAAAGTATTGAGAGCCACTGGCTGAGGCTTTCCTTTTTATCAGCAACCCTGAGTATTTTATTCTTTCACTTTTCTTTAGTGTCAAGAGTGCTGACAATGTTAGATCAATACGTTGTGATACGGGAGTTCCCATGCTTCACTCTAAAGTATCGCTACTAGAGTATGGTTAATTTCCTCGAATCAACCAGCTGGGCCTATTCCATGCCTTACTTTCACAGCCTTACATGACTAGCTAAAGAGGCATCTTTGGCCTTCTCTTCCAAGACTTCCATTGATGTGTATTCTCTCTCTCTCTCTCTCTCTCTCTCTCTCTCTCTCTCTCATGCTGGAAAGAAGCATTTCTTTTCTTGCATCCTATTAATATGCTACATCTTGTTATTGAATCTCTCCTGTCACGCCCCAGACCCAAAAATTTGAGCTAGGGTGACAACCCGCCGCATGCCAGGCATGCAAGGCGTCTTGCACTTATCACATAAATCAATATAAATCAAATTCCATATCCAGGATTTATTACAAACCAGAATTATCAGTCTTGGGCTATTGCCCTACACATAAATCTGAACTAAATCAAAATGATAAAACTAAGTCTTCTTAATAGAAAACTCCTTCTATCTCAATTATCCATCTTCATTCCTGAGGCTCTGAAAAACATTATGAGAATTTTATGAGCTCACACTCAATAAGTAAGCCTAATATAATTTAAAATTTCATTTATCAGGCTATCATTAGGTTCATGTCATCAGATCAATTAGCTTAATTCAATAACAATTTCATTGTTTATACTGTCATTATTTTTCTTTATGTGTCCCACGGTCCTACAATACACATCATGTGTAGCCCTCTTAAACATCCCCTAAGAGGAAGGGTCCTGGTACCAGAGTCTGTCATCTGTCATCTGTCATGTGATAATCTGTCATGTGTGAATCTGTCATGTGATAATGTGTAACCCTCTTAAACATCCCCTAAGAGGAAGGGTCCTAGTACCAGTGTCTGTCATCTATCATCTGTCATATGAGAACCACGGTGACACATAAAGTTTTACTGTCATTATCATGATTACATATTATCATATCAATAACATGATTTTGCCAAATTAGCATAACTATATTTAACTGTAATTTCACAATTCACAAGTTAAATAATTAATAAAATTATAATACTTGACTTACTTACCTCAGTACACGAATTTCACTTGATAACCCAGCTAATTGGACTCCTGGGCACCTACATAATCATTTTCCATTATTAAATTCCTAAAATCTGAATTATAAAATAATTCCTAAATCCTACCCAAATCACTTCACGGGCCCAACTTTGGGCTTGAATATCTCTCAATGTATACACCCAAATAGGGAAATAAAATTATTCCCAGAAACTAGAATAAATCCTGATTCGGGCCATATTTTTATTTTATCATTCTCGGCCCGATACAAGGCCCAAAACGCTGCTCAAACTGGGCTCAGAAACGGCCCAACAGGGCCCAAACATCCAACGGCCCAGCGGCCCATTAATACTTTTTAACCCAGCTCCTCTGTTTCAAAAGAAACAGAGGAGTCGGATGCCATGCCGGCGGCCAGGGCCGCCGCCGGCCAAATTGGAGGCGGTCCGGCCGCCGTTGGCCGGACCGTGGCCGGCCGCCGCCGGCCAACCTCTCCCACCCTCTCTCTCTCTACAATTTTATCAATTTAAAGCTTTCTTTCTGATTTTTCTTCCGCGTGTCTTCCACGGTGCCGGCGCCAATTCCGGCCAAATTGGCGTCGGTCCGGCCGCCATTGGCCGGACCAAAGCCGGCCATTGCGCAGGAGACCTTCCCTTCCTCTCTCTCTCTAATTTCTCTGATCCCTCTCTTTCTCTCTCACTTTTCCGCGGCTTACGGATTACGCCGGCGGCACGGCCGGCCACCATGGCCGGCCGGACCTCCACCGGACGCACGCCCGGCGCCGGTGGAAGTCTCCGACCAAGGCCCAGGCCCGGCGAGGCGGCGAGCACACCGCCGGGCCCGAACCAAGGATCGGACCGGCGGTCGTTTCTTCACAGATTCTTCTTTCTCCCTCCTCCGCCCACTTCTCTCTCTCATTATTCTCCGGCACCCCACCGGACGCCGCCCCCGGTGCCGGTGGGGTCGTCGGCCGGGGCTCAGGCCCGGCGAGGCGGCGGGCACGCCGCCGGGCCTGAACCAAGGTCACGGAGAAGAGAAGGGGAGAGCTGGGTTCTGTAACCCGGCTCCTCCCTCTTCTTCGTTTTTTTTTTTTTTAACTTTCTCTCTCTCTCAATTCTTCTCTCTCTCATGCATGGTTAGAGGACTTACCAGAGACAAGCACGCTGGGGAAGAAGTCCGCACGAGGAGATGATGAGAAGGGGGCACCCACGTATGGTGGGAAGGAGGGTTCTACCCATCTTTTATAGGTATTGCAGAGTCCCCAAATCAAGGGACTCTGTAATTAGATATACATGAAATTTAAATATCTAAAGTCTATCATATCATCTGATCACGTGATAACTCTCACGAGCAATTAAGATATATCTGGAATTCAATTATCTGGAGTCTATCATCTGACCTCGTGATAATTCTCACGGCAATTAAATATACCTGGAATTTAATTATCTGGAGTCTATCATCTGACCTCGTGATAATTCTCACGAGCAATTGAGAAATCTAGGGGATTACATTCTCCCCTCCTTATAAAAATTTCGGCCTCGAAATTGATAACTTTTATTATAAAAATAAAGGTCCAAATTTCTGTCCCAAGGACTAACAATCAACTAAAGTTAACAGTTTTCAATCATTAACTATTTTAAGATACAAATAGTCGTGGGTACTTTTCTTTCATTTCTTCTTCCAGTTCCCAAGTAGCCTCTCTTTCAGAATGATTATTCCATTGCACCTTGACATAGGGAATGGTACGCCGTCTTAGAACTTGATCTTTGCGGTCTACTATACGCAAAGGATGCTCTTCATATGATAAATCTTTCTTCAACTGTATAGGCTCATATGCTATGACATGGCTGGGGTCAGAGATATACTTCCTCAGCATAGATACATGAAAAACATTGTGTACCCCAGATAGAATCGGAGGCAGTGCCAGGCTGTAAGCAACCTCTCCAACTCTACTCAAGATCTCAAAAGGTCCAATATAACGTGGACTCAGCTTTCCTTTAATCCCAAATCTCATCACATCTTTGGTTGGTGATACCTTTAAGAAGACATGATCCCCAACCTGGAATTCCAATTCCCTTCTTCTGACATCAGCATAACTCTTTTGCCTGCTCTGAGCTGTACGAAGACGCTCCCTGATCAAATGCACCTTATCTACTGTTTGCTGAATCAGCTCAGGGCCTAGCAACTTTCTTTCCCCCACGTCATCCCAACATATAGGAGATCTGCACCTCCTACCATACAGAGCTTCAAATGGAGCCATCTGGATGCTGGCTTGGTAACTATTATTATATGCAAACTCCACCAAAGGTAAGTGGTTATCCCAAGCTCCACCCAAGTCCATCACACAGGCTCGCAACATGTCCTCCAGAATCTGTATGGTCCTCTCTGATTGTCCATCTGACTGGGGATGATAGGCTGTACTAAAGTTTAGTTTGGTTCCCATGGCCTTATGAAGGCTCTTCCAAAACTGGGACACAAACCTGGTATCTCTATCTGATACAATAGATACCGGAACACCATGGAGTCTCACAATCTGTTCAATATACAAATTAGCCAATCTTTCACTAGAGACCCCAACTCTGAAAGGTAGGAAATGAGCTGATTTTGTTAGTCTGTCCACAATGACCCAAACTGCATCGTTGCTCTTAGGAGTTTTGGGCAGACCAGTCACAAAGTCCATTGTAATCTTTTCCCATTTCCACTGTGGAATCATTAGAGACTGAAGAGGCCCTGCAGGCCTTTGATGCTCGGCTTTCACTTGCTGACACACCAAGCACTTGGCCACATACTGAGCAATCTCCCTCTTCATGCCTTTCCACCAAAAATTTTCCTTTAAGTCTCTGTACATCTTAGTGCCACCTGGATGCACAGTATAGGGAGAGTAGTGAGCCTCTTTCAAAATTTCAGCCTTTAGCTCTTCACTGTTTGGCACACAAAGTCTTCCTTCAAATTTCAGGGATCCATCTTCCATTATATAAAATTCATTCTGAACTCCTGATTGTACCACTTCTTTAATCCTTTGTAGATCTGGATCTTCCATCTGGGAGGACTTGATTCTGTCAACTAAGGTTGGTTGGAGTACAAGTGCTGCAATAAGTCCATCAGACTGCTGTACTCTCAGACCAACCTCCCACTTCTCCAGATCTCTCAATACGTGAGGCTGGGAGGTAATCATAGCAGCTAACTCAGAAGAGGATTTTCTGCTCAAGGCATCAGCTACTACATTGGCCTTCCCAGGATGATACTGTAGATTCAGGTCATAATCCTTCAATAGTTCCAACCACCTCCTCTGCCTTAAATTCAGCTCCTTCTGTGTGAAAATGTATTTTAAACTCTTATGATCTGTATACACATCACACGACACTCCATATAGATAATGCCGCCAAATCTTAAGAGCAAAAACCACAGCAGCCAATTCCAAGTCATGAGTAGGATAATTTTGCTCATAAGGTTTCAGTTGTCTGGAGGCATAAGCTATCACTCTTTCATTCTGCATCAAAACACATCCCAATCCTTTTCGAGAGGCATCAGTGTATATAGTGAAACCTTCAGATCCCGTTGGAAGAACAAGAATGGGAGCTGACACCAGGCGCTGCTTTAACTCCTGAAAACTTTCCTCACACTCTACTGTCCAGTCAAACTTCACTCGCTTTTGGGTTAAGCGAGTTAGGGGTAGAGCAATGCGAGAAAAATTCTCCACAAATTTTCGGTAATACCCGGCTAATCCCAAGAAGCTTCTGATTTCTGCCACATTGGTAGGTCGGCTCCAATTAGTGATAGCTTCAATCTTTTTCGGGTCCACAGATACACCATCTTTAGAGATTATATGACCCAAGAAAGCTACTTGATCCAACCAAAATTCACACTTCTTCAGCTTGGCATAAAGCTTCTTCTCTTGCAGAATCTGTAGCACAATTCTCAGGTGGTCCTCATGCTCCTTATGGCTCTTGGAATATATCAGAATATCATCAATGAAAACCACCACAAACTGATCCAGATATGGTTTAAAAATTCTGTTCATTAAGTCCATGAATGCTGCTGGGGCATTAGTTAACCCAAACGGCATCACCAAGAACTCATAGTGGCCATATCTGGTTCTAAATGCTGTCTTTGGTACATCCCCTTCTTTGACTTTAAGCTGATGGTACCCGGACCTAAGATCAATCTTTGAGAATATCCGGGCTCCTTGAAGTTGATCAAACAAGTCGTCAATCCTTGGCAGAGGATACTTATTTCGCACTGTTACTTTATTGATTCCCCGATAATCAATGCAGAGTCGGAGACTGCCATCCTTCTTCTTAACAAATAGGACTGGAGCACCCCAAGGAGAAGCACTGGGTCTAATAAATCCTCGGTCTAGGAGCTCTTGCAGTTGATCCTTCAGTTCTTTTAGCTCAGCCGGGGCCATACGATAAGGGGCCTTTGATATAGGCCCAGTTCCAGGAACTAGATCAATAGAGAACTCGACTTCCCGATCAGGGGGTAAATTAGTCAATCCTCAGGGAAGACATCTGGAAATTCTCTAACTATGGGAATATCCTCCAACTTGGTCTCTTCTTGCTGAAGGTCCTTGACTACAGCAAGAAATCCTTGACCACCACTCATCAAATACTTTCCAGCCTGCATCGCTGATATGAACACTGAGGCTAGGTGATTATGACCACCCATAAAACTTAATTCAGGCTGGCTTGGAATTTTGAAGTTGACAGTCTTCCTGAAGCAGTCTACTGAAGCATAATTGGAAGCCAACCAATCCATTCCAAGGATAACATCGAAAAACTTTAGTGGAAGAACAATGAGATCAGCATTCAACCTCCTATTCTCCAAGATAATTGGGCAAGATTTGCATACTGTGCCAACTTTCATAACATCTCCATTTGGAAGCGCAATATGCAGCTCTTGCTCTAGAGGAATAGGTGTCAATGATGCATTCTTGTTAAGATAGATATCAGATATGAAAGAATGCGTAGCACCCGGGTCAATTAAAGTTTGGGCGTAAGCAGTTCCTACTTTAATCATTCCTGTCATAAGTGTAGTTTGTTTTAACATTAAGGATTGCACCTACTGTTAACTAACTCTCAATGCATTGCACTAGATAAGACTGTAATACTAGATATAACATTAAAGGGTATACCTGTCACCACAGAATTAGATGCGGCAGCGTCCTGCTGAGTGAGGTTGAAGACCCGTCCCTGGGTCTTCGGTGGCTGCTGCTGCTGTTGCTGGCTCATTCCTTGACTTGAAGAAGGCTGATGTTCCTTCCGAAAGGGACATGTAGCAATCTTGTGATCAGTTCTTCCACAAACAAAGCAGGCACCAGTCACTTTGCGGCAAGGCTTCCCAGGGTGGGAGTTACCACAATGAATGCAACGAGTTTCCTTATTCTGTGGTTCAGCTGGAGCCTGATGTGCACCCTTTTTCTTGGCCTGAGCAGAGGTTGACCAGAAGTAGGCCCTTTTCTCTTCTTTCGCAGCTCCCAATCCTTTTGAACAGCATTCATATCCCTCTCAATTACCAAGGCCTTATTTACTACAGCACTGAAGGTGAGGAGCTCAAATGCATTGACCGCTTGTCTCAGTCTGGGTCGCAGTCCCTCAGTGAATCTGGTGACCTTGGCTATTTCATTAGTCACAATATTTGGAGCAAAACGGGCCAGCCTGGTGAATTCGGCTTCATACTGGGCCACAGAAAGATCCTTTTGTTCCAACTTAATAAACTCTGATTCCATTTGTCTCTGTACACTCCTGGGGAAGTATTTGTCAAAGAATATCTCTCTAAACTCTCCCCAGGAAATATCTGTCCATTCCGACGCTGCTCCTCGACTAACCACCAATCATAGGCTTCTCCCTGGAGAAGATAGGTGGCAAATCTGATCCGCTCCATATCCTGACTACCATGGGCCATAAAAGCCTTCTCCATGTCTCGCACCCACCGCTCAGCATCAACAGGGTTGGTGGATCCAGAGAAAGGGGCAGGGGCAAATTTCTTGAAGTCTGCAAAGCTACGGCCAATCCCTACCCAGGATTGAGATGGAGTAGGCTGGGTCTGTGGAGTAGTAGGGTCGGGCTGAGTCTGTGGAATAGGAGGGGCAGGCTGTGTCTGCGGAGCAGTGTGTGTAGGCTGAGCAGTCAAAGCCTGTAAAATCTGGTGCTGCAAGTCCCGCATCGACTGCATCATACCCGAGAGAACCTGAAGCATCTCGGTCTGGGGTTGCTGCTGACCAGTCTCAACTGAATTAGGAGGGGCAGCAGCTTCGGTGGCTTCTAGACCTCCTGGTTGGCCAGCATTACCAACCTGGGAACTCTCATCATTTTGTCGACTTCTAGTGCGACGTGCCATTCTTATCTCCTGATAAATTAGTTGTAATTAATATCACTGTAAACATTATTTGTTAGGCTTTCAAAGCATAATTTCTGAGATTCCTTTAATTTATAATTTGTCTCTATGTCACTCTAGTGTTTTGCCTAAAGTGTCATCATGTGTATGTCCCTAATGTCATAACTTCGCTCTGATACCACTAAAGCTGTCACGCCCCAGACCCAAAAATTTAAGCTAGGGTGACAACCCGCCGCATGCCAGGCATGCAAGGCGTCTTGAACTTATCACATAAATCAATATAAAGCAAATTTCATATCCAGGATTTATTACAAACCAGAATTATCAGTCTTGGGCTATCTGCCCTACACATAAATCTGAACTAAATCAAAATGATAAAACTAAGTCTTCTTAATAGAAAACTCCTTCTATCTCAATTATCCATCTTCATTCCTGAGGCTCTGAAAAACATTATGAGAATTTTATGAGCTCACACTCAATAAGTAAGCCTAATATAATTTTAAAATTTCATTTATCAGGCTATCATTAGGTTCATGTCATCAGATCAATTAGCTTAATTCAATAACAATTCATTGTTTATACTGTCATTATTTTTCTTTATGTGTCCCACGGCCCTACAATACACATCATGTGTAGCCCTCTTAAACATCCCCTAAGAGGAAGGGTCCTGGTACCAGAGTCTGTCATCTGTCATCTGTCATGTGATAATCTGTCATGTGTGAATCTGTCATGTGATAATGTGTAACCCTCTTAAACATCCCCTAAGAGGAAGGGTCCTAGTACCAGTGTCTGTCATCTGTCATCTGTCATATGAGAACCACGGTGACACATAAAGTTTTACTGTCATTATCATGATTACATATTATCATAGCAATAACATGATTTTGCCAAATTAGCATAACTATATTTAACTGTAATTTCACAATTCACAAGTTAAATAATTAATAAAATTATAATACTTGACTTACTTACCTCAGTACACGAATTTCACTTGATAACCCAGCTAATTGGACTCCTGGGCACCTACATAATCATTTTCCATTATTAAATTCCTAAAATCTGAATTATAAAATAATTCCTAAATCCTACCCAAATCACTTCACGGGCCCAACTTTGGGCTTGAATATCTCTCAATGTATACACCCAAATAGGGAAATAAAATTATTCCCAGAAACTAGAATAAATCCTGATTCGGGCCATATTTTTATTTTATCATTCTCGGCCCGATACAAGGCCCAAAACGCTGCTCAAACTGGGCTCAGAAACGGCCCAACAGGGCCCAAACATCCAACGGCCCAGCGGCCCATTAATACTTTTTAACCCAGCTCCTCTGTTTCAAAAGAAACAAAGGAGTCGGATGCCATGCCGGCGGCCAGGGCCGCCGCCGGCCAAATTGGAGGCGGTCCGGCCGCCGTTGGCCGGACCGTGGCCGGGCCGCCGCGACCAACCTCCCACCCTCTCTCTCTACAATTTTATCAATTTAAAGCTTTCTTTCTTTTTTCTTCCGCGTGTCTTCCACGGTGCCGGCGCCAATTCCGACCAAATTGGCGTCGGTCCGGCCGCCATTGGCCGGACCAAAGCCGGACATTGCTGCAGGAGACCTTCCCTTCCTCTCTCTCTCTCTAATTTCTCTCTGATCCCTCTCTTTCTCTCTCACTTTTTGCGGCTTACGGATTACGCCGGCGGCACGGCCGGCCACCATGGCCGGCCGGACCTCCACCGGACGCACGCCCGGCACCGGTGGAAGTCTCCGACCAAGGCCCAGGCCCGGCGAGGCGGCGAGCACACCGCCGGGCCCGAACCAAGGATCGGACCGGCGGTCGTTTCTTCACAGATTCTTCTTTCTCCCTCCTCCGCCCACTTCTCTCTCTCATTATTCTCCGGCACCCCACCGGACGCCGCCCCCGGTGCCGGTGGGGTCATCGGCCGGGGCTCAGGCCCGGCGAGGCGGCGGGCACGCCGCCGAGCCTGAACCAAGGTCACGGAGAAGAGAAGGGGAGAGCTGGGTTCTGTAACCCGGCTCCTCCCTCTTCTTCGTTTCCCTTTTTTTTTTAACTTTCTCTCTCTCTCAATTCTTTCTCTCTCATGCATGGTTAGAGGACTTACCAGAGACAAGCACGCTGGGAAAGAAGTCCGCACGAGGAGATGATGAGAAGGGGGCACCCACGTATGGTGGGAAGGAGGGTTCTACCCATCTTTTATAGGTATTGCAGAGTCCCCAAATCAAGGGACTCTGTAATTAGATATACATAAAATTTAAATATCTAAAGTCTATCATATCATCTGATCACGTGATAACTCTCACGAGCAATTAAGATATATCTGGAATTCAATTATCTGGAGTCTATCATCTGACCTCGTGATAATTCTCACGGGCAATTAAAATATACCTGGAATTTAATTATCTGGAGTCTATCATCTGACCTCGTGATAATTCTCACGAGCAATTAAGAAATCTAGGGGATTACATCTCCTCTTAGAGGGAAGACATTATTTAAAACTATGGAATGTGCTTGAGACGACAACCATATCGAAATAGCGGCAAGCAGCATGGTCTTATGCGCCGTCGAGGGACACGTAGGCCGTGTACTTACGATGGCCCTGAAAGATTCCTAATCCATGACACACAAGAAAATAACAGGTAGGCGATAACATTAAAAGCAGAGGTGAGAAAAATAATAAGGGTATGTTTGAAATAGGAAATAAGGGGAATATTCAGAAGATATCCCTTCTTATTCCCAAATAAAGGATAGCTGAAAAAAAAGTTAACCAGAGGGGATAAGCATAAACATGGGTTATCCCCTAAACTTATTCCCTAAGGTAGTGTTTGATAGAAAAATGTTATCCATGGATAAATGTACGGGATAGAGTTTATCCCCTGGCTATCCCTAGGGATATCCCTTGGCTATCCCATTGATCATATCAAATGCAAAAAGATAAATCCATGGGATAACCTTTTTTTACTCTTATTTGGAGGGATAACCAGCTATTCCTGCATTCTCTAGGGAATAAATTGAGGGGATATCCCATGGTTAACCATGGTTAACCATGGATTATCCCTTTGGTTAACTTTATTCTCTGCTATCCCTTATAATTATGGCTTTTGGAAATAAGAGGGGATATCCAGGGGATATCCCCTCTTATCCCCTATTTCAAACACTACCTAAGGTAGCATTTGATTTCCAAAATGCTATCCTTGGATAAATGTATAGGATAGAGTTTATCTAGAGAATAGCTGAGGAAATAATCATCTTTTTTAAATAACAATTTTGCCCTCAAAAAATAGCTCCAGCTATTCCTGGGTTCCCTAGGGAATAAGTTCAGTGGATAACCCATAGTTAAACATGGGTTATTCCCTCTGGTTAAACTTTTTTAGACTTATCTTTTAGATAGTGTTTGATATAAAAAACACTATCCCTGGATAAGTGTATGGGATAGTGTTATCCAGAGGATATCCTCTGGCTATCCCATGAATCATATCAAACACAAATAAAATTCCATGGAATAACTTTTTGTTATCCTATCTAGTTGTATCTGATTGGAGGGATAGGAGAGGATATACCATAAAAATATTTGATTAAACCCTAAAGTACCTCAGAACCTCTGGTCCTCCATCTCCAATATCTTCCTCCTCTTGCAGTACACTGAGAATCACATGATCTCTGCCTCCAACTCCTTCCGGCCGTCCGACCTTAATGGCGCCGCGAAGGTCACGGCCTCCGTCAGCAGTATGTTGATCCTCGCTAGCCTCTTCCTCTTCAGCAGCGAAGCAGTCTTGATTGAGGTCGAACCCGAGTCGATGAAGTGGGCGGCAAAGAAGGGAACAACGACTCTTTGGGCCTGAACACCCTGGGCAAGGTAGAGCACGGCTCCCCGAATCCGTGAGAGAATGTTGCAGTAACTAGCACATGCAGGGGGCCTACATGACAATTCTAGTTATGACTCCAGTGTAACGTTTGACAATATCACTATTAACAGTGAACCTACTCATTCCATACTAATGGCTGAAGAACCGTGGTTGAAGTAGAATCCTACTCGAGAACTCATAAAATAAAATGGTGCCATGGTTGAAAGCTTTTTATGCTACTCATATAGAAGGGGGCTACATCTAAATAAGTAGAAATAGAATACAAGACAACAAAGGCCGGATTTTCTTGAGAAATCAAACTGATGATTCATTCTAGGACTACAAAGAAATAGAACGAAATCTAATTGATTTTGGGCACACTAAGCTTCGTGTTGAAGTATTTTAATAAAGGTTTACATTTTCATGGTTGGCCATTTTAATTATGAAATTCAAATCAGTAGGGGATTCAATAATCTCTTGTGACAAATTTATCTGTTGGACTTCATTGCAAAAAGGTTGGATTGAAAAACGTGAGGACTTCTAGCTTACAGGCTTCGGAATCCGAACGTTCTGTTGGAAACTAAACTTGATTATTGGAAATTGCTGCATAGAAAGTTGATATTATTTAATTACTGCCTAGGAAATTGCTGTTATTTAATTGCATAGGAAATTGCTGTTATTTAATTGCATAGAAAGTTGTTGTTATTGCATAGGAAGTTGTTATTCTGAATTAAGTATTATGGAAGACCAAGGGTCATTTTGTAATTATAAAAGGCCATGTATCCTTTATGTTTCAGCATGAAAAAAATAGAAAGATACCAGAAATTTTTCCAGAAGAAAATATCTTCTCCTCTTCCAACAAATTTGGTATCAGAGCCATAAAAGATCCATGGCCTCCATGAACTTTGTTCAATCCCAAATACCCAAACTCACCAAAGACAACTATGACAACTGGAGTATCCAAATGAAGGCTTTGCTTGGATCCTTTGATGTTTGGGATCTTGTAGAAGACGGCTACATGGAGCCGACCGAAGGTGAAGCAATGCTCATACAAGAGCAAAGAAAGCAACATAAGGAGTCAAAAAAGAAAGATAAGAAGGCTCTCTACACACTATACCAAAGTGTAGATGAAGGCACATTCGAGATTATCGCTGGAGCTGCAACATCAAAGGAGGCATGGGACTTATTGCATAAGGCACATAAAGGAGCAGAAAAGGTGAAAAAGATTCGGCTACAATTTTTGAGGTCTGAATTTGAATCTTTCAAAATGGTAACTGGGGAGTCAATTTCTAATTATTTTTCAAGATTGATGTCTATAGTCAATCAATTGAAAAGAAATGGAGAAGAAATTACTAATGTTCGAATCATGAAAAAATTTTGCGCTCTTTAGATGCAAAATTTGACTTCATTGTTGTAGCCATTGAAGAATCAAAGGAATTAGAAGAGATGACTATAGAGCAACTTATGGGCTCTTTACAAGCACATGAGCAAAAGCTGTCTAAAAGGATGGAGGAGAAACCCATCGAGCAAGTACTTCAAACAAATCTTACACTACAAGAAAAAGGTGATCTTAAAGGTCAAACAAGTTTCCATGGTCGAGGCCGTGGAAGAAGAGGAAGAGGTGGAAGATTTCATCAAGATCAACCTCAAAGAAGTCAAGGAGACATAAGAGACCACCATGCCCGAGTCGTGGTAGAGAAGATTTTTTAATCCTAGAGGAAGAGGAAGGTATGGACAACAAGCACTACAATGTTTTATTTGCAAAAAATATGGGCACTATGCTAAAGATTGTTGGTACAAAGATAATGTTAATTATGTTGATGAGAAAATTATTTTACAAAGAACAAGAAGAAGAAGTAACTCTACTTTTGGCCTACAATAACATTTCTGGTGCTATCAAAAGAAGTACTTGGTATCTAGACACAGGTGCTAGCAATCATATGTGTGGGATAAAGGACATGTTTTTTAAGATGGATGAAAGCTTCAAAGGCTCGGTGACTTTTGGAGACTTCTCTAAAAGGCCAGTTGAAGAGAAAGGTAAAATCCTTATCAAGCTTCAAAATGGCACTCAAAATTTTATTTCAGATGTCTATTATGTTCCAGACATTAAAAATAACATTCTTAGTTTGGGCCAATTGCTTGAAAAAGGCTATGACATTCACATGAAAGAATTGGGTCTTTCTATCAGAGACAACAACAATACTCTTATTGCACATGTTCCTATGTCAAAAAATAGAATGTTTGAGCTAAGTTTGCATGTTGATGGCTCCTCTTGTATGTTAACACAAAGTCTTGATGACTCTACTCTATGGCATCTTAGATATGGACATTTAAACTTTGATGGATTAAAACTTTTGTCTAGCAAGAATATGGTGACAGGAATGCCTTGGCTGAAAATGTCTAAGGAAAAATGTGAAACTTGCATAGTTGGAAAGCAACAAAGGAGAACCTTCATTTCAGGAAGATCAAGAAGAGCAACAAAACCATTGGAATTGATACATTCAGATGTTTGTGGCCCAATCAAACCAACAACTATGGGAGGTAATGAATATTATCTTTCCTTCACTGATGATTATTCTGGAAAGACATGGGTTTATTTATTAAAAAAAGAGTGAAGTGTTTCAGAAATTTAAGGAATTTAAGTTGCTTGTTGAAAAACAAAGTGGTTTTCAAATTAAAGCTTTGAGATCGGATCGTGGTGGTGAGTATTTATCCAAAGAGTTTTCAAATTTTTTCAAAGCACAAGGAATTTTTCATCAGGTTACTATGCCTTATTCACCTCAGCAAAATGGGGTTTCAGAAAGAAAAAATCGAACTATTTTAAATATGGTTCGATGTATGTTGAAAGATAAAAATATGCCTAAAGAATTTTGGGGAGAAGCAGTTGCTTGTGCAGTTTATTTGTTGAACAGATTTCTATCAAAAAGGTTTCACAATATGACACCTGAGCAAGCATGGAGTTCATACAAGCCTAAGGTTGATCATCTTCGCATTTTTGGAAGTGTTGCTTATGTCAAAGTGCCTGATGAGAAAAGGATCAAACTTGATGACAAAGGAGAAAAGTGTATTCTTTTAGGATATGCTGAAAATTCAAGTGGCTATAAGTTGTATAATCCTATTACAAAGAGAGTGATTTTTTCAAGAGATGTTGAATTTGATGAAAAGCAAATGTGGAGCTGGCAAGATAACAATAAAATGCAAGAAAATAATGAAGAAGAAGAGTCACAACATCAAGAAGAAATTCCATCAACTCCACAACAAAGTCCAAGACATTCATCTCCATAAGAAAGTTCCAGTGGCTCATCCTCAAATAGAGCACACAAAACTCGGAGTGTGCAAGAATTGCTTGACGTCACTAGGCGTCTTGATGCAAATGATTATACTATGTTTTGTCTTTTTGCAGGTTATGATCCAATTGAGTTTTATGAAGCAAATAAAGAAGAAAAATGGAGAAATGCCATGCATGAAGAAATTTCATCAATAGAGAAAAATGACACTTGGGAACTCACAAATCTTCCCCAAGGTCATCAAGCCATTGGAGTCAAATGGGTGTATAAAACAAAAACAAATGCAAGTGGAGAAATAGAAAAACACAAAGCCGCTTGGTAGTAAAAGGCTACAAACAACAATATGGCATTGACTATGATGAAGTTTTCTCTCCTGTTGCTCGAATGGAAACGGTACGCCTTCTCATTTCCTTAGCAGCACAAATGAAATGAAAAATTTTTCAAATGAATGTGAAATCAGCTTTTTTGAATGGATATTTGAATGAAGAAGTCTATGTAGAACAACCTTTGGGTTTCATTCAAAAAGGACAAGAAGACAAAGTCTACAAACTCAAATGAGCTCTTTATGGATTGAAACAGGCTCCACGAGCTTGGAATACAAGGATTGACAAGTATTTTGCTGAAAATGGTTTTCAAAATGCCTTCTTGAACATTCTCTTTATATGAAGTCTAATCATGTTGGTGATATTCTATTTGTTTGTCTATATGTGGATGATTTGATATTCACAGGAAATAATCTTGCAATGATTGAAGTTTTCAAGACTTCAATGATCAAAGAATTTGAAATGACAGATTTTGGCTTAATGTCTTATTTTCTGGGTATTGAAGTAAATCAATCAGATGAAGGGATATTTATTTCACAAAGCAAATATGCAAAGGAAATTTTGGAGAAATTCAAGATGAAGAATTGCAATTCAAGCACCACTCCAATTGAATACAATACTAAATTAAGTAAAGATGGAGAAGGAGATCTTGTCAATCCAACATATTATAAAAGTTTGGTTGGAAGCTTAAGATATCTTACAAATACAAGGCCGGATATTGCTTATAGTGGTGGAGTTATAAGTCGTTACATGGAGAAGCCAAGAATGGATCATTTAATTGTTGCAAAAAGAATCCTTCGATATATCAAAGGTACGCAAGATTATGGTATTTTCTATTCATCTACTAATCCAATAAAATTAGTTGGTTTTTATGATAGCAATTGGGCAGGAGATATTGATGATAGAAAAAGTACGAGTGGATTTGCCTTTTATATTGGAAGTGGAGCATTTACATGGTATTCAAAGAAACAATAAATTGTTACACTTTCATCATGTGAAGCAAAGTATGTTGCTGCAGCAAATTATGTTTGTCATGCACTTTGGCTTCAAAGACTACTACAAGAACTGAAGATTTCACATGAAGAGCCAACCAACATTTTTGTTGATAATAAATCTGCTATACAACTTGCAAAAAATCCAGTCTTCCATGATCGAAGTAAGCATATTGTACAAGATTTCATTTCATTCGAGATTGTATCAAAAATCAAGAAGTACAACTTCTCACATTTCAATAAAAGATCAGGTAGCTGATATCTTCACAAAAGCCCTCAAGGAAGAAGAGTTCAAGAAGTTGAGAAGCATGCTTGGAGTCATGAAGAATCAAGTTTAAAGGGGGGTGTTGGAAACTAAACTTGATTATTGGAAATTGCTGCATAGGAAGTTGATATTATTTAATTACTGCCTATGAAATTGCTGTTATTTAATTGCATAGGAAATTGCTGTTATTTAATTGCATAGGAAGTTGCTGTTATTGCATAGGAAGTTGTTATTCTGAATTAAGTATTGTGGAAGACCAAGGGTCATTTTGTAATTATAAAAGGCCATGTATCCTTTCACATTTCAGCATGAAAAAAATAGAAAGAAACCAGAAATTTTTTCAGAAGAAAATATCTTCTCCTCTTCCAACACGTTCAAGCACTTCTATAAAAGGTGAACCTTGAGTTCGTTTGGGATATCAATCCACGAGTCAAAACTACTTCATTATTTAAAAATTCATAGACTTTTATTCATGATATCAATATATGCTTATAAACTGGTAGTAGGATTACATGAACGAAAGAATCACCATCCAAAGAAAACTCCAGTCATCATGAGCCATCATAGGGGGTATTGCAATATACGAAAATAATATAATGGAGAAAAAAGATCTGCTGAACTCAATCAGACCCAGACCCAGTGCCCTTATACTGGTTTAACTTGTGATATGTACCGTGGCTTTTATACATGTGGTGATAACAGAACTCAATCAGACCCAGACCCAGTGCCCTTAACATGACGCTTTCTTTGTGACGTGCTATGATTCCAACTAGAAGCCCGCGTACTGCGTGTAGCGAGCATATGCTTCTGATGACATGCCAATGGGTGCACGAGTGACATAATCAGGAAGATCAAATGCATCAACAAGTTCTATGGCAACTCCCCTCACCCGGAAATTCAGGTATTCTGTTAGCTTGTGGATGGCCTGAGGGATGAAGCAGCCCAGTATAAGCCAGTCATATACATTTGACCACTAGCATAAACTAAATGAAAACAAAATCTCATGACACAAATCATAGTTGCAATACCTTTGCTTTATTTGGGGCCACATAGTCATCATTACGATATGTTCCAATATAATTCCAGATACGATCCAATGCATAGATTAACCCATTTTTGAAAGCACAGTGGGCACAACGATCTGTTTGGTGGCATTGGAATTCCAGCTTTGGTAACCTATGGTTAAGCAACCAAGCAAACAAAAAACAAGACAAGCCTGTATAATAAAACATTGAAGCTCTCATGGAAAATAAACTTACTTCATAACTTAAAAGGAACATAGATTGAGTTGGCTCAGGAAGGCATCCGAGTCAGAAAATAGTAAGAAAATGCCTAACATCATGGCCCTTGGCTTAGATAGGGTGCCAAACATATGCTTCACAATGGTTGCATTTAGAATTGCCTTCTAAGTCATGATATCACAGCACACACATTGAGCGTCAAAACAAATAAGAAGTCCTTATCATTATTGCCGAATTGAATTAAATAGGCTCAAAACTAATCACAGCTTACAGAAGCAAATTTTTTGAAATCATATGAACAAGGCAACATTGGCAGGACCGTATTGGTTGCCCCCGATACATGGCAACATGTTGGTATTTGGGGGGCCCATGATACATGGCAACATTGGCAACCTGCATATAGAATTTGCATCAAATTATATGGCTAGAAGCATTAAGTCATCACATTAAAATATCTAAAACCATAACAATGACATAAAAATGTGTACTTATCATATGACCATAGACATATGAGTGCGAAGAACAAGTAAAAGTTTTCACTTCACCAGGCGATAGAGAGCAAATCCGGTAAGAAATCCTGAAATGAAAAGAAAGTTCCCATATAGGACCATTGACATAGGCCTCATTCCACCCCTATTCTTATTAATTGGTGAAACTTGCTGCACTAGCTGCATCCTTGCTGGAGGGTCGTTCGGCATGTCATCAGGGATTTTTCAAACCTTAGGTGTAAGGCATCGTTCAAGAAAAGCAGCTTGTGCTTCATGCCATTTATTATACATTTTGTGTTCATTGTTTGGAAAGCCATCAACCAATGCCTTGCAATCATCCCACTCCCTAATGATTCCTCTTTTGCATCTAGCGAATACAACATAGAACGGCATTATGAGAACAAGGCAGCAAACAAAAGTAATCATATTCATCGCTAGGACCTTTGTCCCTTGTGGATGATCCTGTAAAGGATATAATGATTATAAATTATCATATCTAGTATGCAATCACTGAAATAGTAAGAAAAATACGAGTTTTGGAAACAATCATACTTCTAGATATAAATTGATGACACATTGCATTAGCAATACAATCCCTCCTATGTTCACCCCTCCTTGATTTATCTTGGCCAATGGGGTTGAAATTTAATTGCTCACTATCATTCGAGGAGTCATCGATATCATTGGCATTGAAATACTTATCGTTGCCCTGAGTTCATTAGATAAAATTATGTATGATGCAGCAAGTCAAAATGATTTTTTTTTGCACTTCGAACAGGTAAATTAGTTGTGATCGAAGAATCTTGAATTATTTCTTCATAATCCCAAAATCCTTTTCCATGTAGTTATGCAGTTGTGGATGCCAATAGTTGTAAAGATCCTTATGGTTCTCATAATTTTGCCGACCAGAAGTAGATGTATGAAAGGTACTAAGTGTTAGGAATTACGTATATTTTATATGAATTAAATTCATATATCATGCAATCGAAGATAAAAATAAATATAAATTTAATTTCCAAAGCCTAAGATCCTCATAAAACAGATTCAGTTAACAAGAAATAACACATGATTAAATAATAGATCATACCCATGTTCTCTATTGGGGATAAAGCCTGATGAAGCCGGTAAACGATTTACCTTTAGCCGTTCACGTGTTCGGCCTTTAATGATGATCCATGCAAAGATCTTTGGATGATCCTCTCAGGATTAGATGATAACCTTCTTGCGAGGGGTGCTAGCTCTCTTTTTCTTTTTCAATTAATTTTCTAAATCAAGAAATTTTTTTGATCAAGATCAAATCTTGATCAATCAAGAGAGAGAGGGACGTCCTATAGAAAGAAAGGATGTTTTAGAGAGAGAAAGTGGGTGTTAGGCATTCAAGAGAGAGATATGATAATCATAAATTATCATATCTAGCATGCAATCACCAAAATAGTAAGAAAAATACGAGTTTTGGAAACAATCATACTTCTAGATATAAATTGATGCCACATTGCGTTAGCAATACAATCCCTCCTATGTTCGTCCCTCCTTGATTCATCTTGGCCAATGGGGTTAAAATTTAATTGCTTACTATCATCCAGGTAGTCATCGATATCATTGGCATTGAAATACTTATCATTGCCTTGAGTTCATCGGATAAAATTATGTATGATGCAGCAAGTCAAAATGATTTTTTTTTGAACTTCGAACAGGTAAAGCTGTGGCGATCAAAGAATCTTGAATCGTTTCTTCAAAATCCCAAAGCCTTTTCCATGCAATTACGCAGTTGTGCATGCCAATGGTTGTAAAGATCCTTATGGTTCTCATAATTTTGCCGATCAGAAGCAGATGTATAAAATGTACTAAGATGATACTTAGTTCTCCGATACAGTGCCAAAAATTGATCTATATTCACGTATCCTGAGTCGACCAAGTAAAACTTTTCTACATAAGTTAACACTAAGCATGCATAAACAAACATAAAACTTTTCGATAACGTGGTTATAATTTAAAAACCTTATCTTCGAAAATTGTGAATCCTCCTTGGTCACAGACCACCTCAAAACTCTCATGTCCGCCACTGATCCTTTCCATCCAACGCACATAAACATAAACATATAGTCGAAAGATACAACAGCCATTACATTCTGAGATATAATGTTCTTTCGATTGCAAAATCAAGGTTGATCCTCCTTCGGTGGTATGACCTCTATATGCATGCCATTTATGGCACCAATTGCATCCTACAATCAAGAAAATGTTTCAGAAAAGCATATGAAATGTAGTTGATGGTACATGTCATGATAAATGTTCGACCATTACCTTAAAGAATGGATAGAAACATCGATTATCTCTTATCTTCGGATTTTTGAGAATCTGAAACAAATAGAAAAATTAGAAAAACAAAAGAGAGCAATCATTAAATCATGAATACAAGTTAGGACAGCTGAATTAGACCAGCAAAATTTAATGTGATGTGGCTTTTAAAATACAACCAAACCCTTTTTTAACTAAAAATACTTATTTTCAGATCTAACAAAAAGACAATAAGGTAGTGGTCCAAGCAACATAAAACTTCTTCCCAGATGCTCAGGAAACTAAATTCATGATCAAAAGGTTAAATTTATGACAACATGCTCTTCTAGAAAGAATCTCATCATCTTTTAGAAGGTATGGCCCCAAATCGAGTAGAATGGAGGGAAAATGTTTCAGGTAGCCAACACCAATGAGCCTGGGATTAAATTTTAGTCGAGTTTTGACATCTATTTCTCCCTACACATGTAACTAAGAACATGACAAATGCAGCCAAAATCTATTCAAGCTACTCAAAGTATACCATGAATAATATCTTAGAGAGTAAAATCTAAAATTTTGAGCTCAAGCAAAGAACCATTGTGACACCCGGTTCATGTGAACCAGCCTTGGTTCAGATGAACCAAACCCTACCTGTTGGTCTTCCCTACCTGTTGGTTTTCCCAGGCGGACGTTTCGCTCCTCGTAAAGCGATAAGTCGTAACTCTTAAAACCGAGGCGTCACGCGGGGATTAAATAGAGGATGGAGGGTGACCTCCCTCCTCCTGCCCGGCGTGCGCGCGTTCTACAGGTAACTTTCGTAACCATGCCTGAGATAGAGAGAGGGAGAGAAAGTCTGGTAGAGGGAATTAGAGAGAGAGAGAATCTGAGAGAGAAAGAGAGAACCTGAGAGAGGAAGAGACAGAGAAGAGAGAGAGAGGAAGAGCCAGAAGAGAGAGAGAGGAAGAGAGCCAGAGAGTGAGGGAGAGGGCCGGTGGACCGGCCGGTGACCTCCACCGGCACCGGACGAGTCGTCCGGTGGAGGTCCGGCCGGCCCGTCCGACCGGCCGAGCCGCCGGTACGGTGCGCACAGTGCGGGAACAGAGAGAAGGAAAGAGAGGAGAGAGAGAGAATTAAGGAGAGGGAGAGAGAGGGAGGTCGGCCGCGACGGCGGCCGGCTCTGGTCCGGCCAACGACGGCCGGACCGGCCCCATTTTGGCCGGAATCGACGCCGGCGCGATGATTTCCACGCGGGAGCAGCGGAGGTAAAACGAGAAAAAGAACGAGAAAGAGTGAAATTGGAGAGAGAGGTTTGTTGGAGGTGGTTGGCGGTGGCGGCAGCCGTCTCCGGTCCGGCCAATGGTGGCCGGACCGCCCCCAATTAGCCGGTGAAGCCACCGGCACAGTGACGGGCAAGCGGGAGATAAAATGAGGAAAAGAGAGAGAGGGAGTGAAATTAAAGGATTTGGATTGGGGGAGGCGGCCGGCCGCGGCGGCGGCCGGCTCCGGTCCGGCCAACGGTGGCCGGACCGCCCTTGATTTCGGCCGGCGGCGGCCCTGGCCGCCGGCTGTTATCTCGGCTGTTAACTCCTCTGTTTCTCTGAAACAGAGGAGTTAGCTAAGGTATGGGCGGCTGGGCTGGCCTAGTATGGGCTCTGCTGGGCGTGCAACTAGCATGTTTGGGGATGAGTTTTGGGCCATGTAACGGGCCGAAAAATAGAAAATAAAAATATGGCTAGAATCTGGGTTAATTCTAGTTTCTAAGGATATTTTTACTTCCCCATTTGGGTGAGTATCGAGGGAGTTATGCGAGCCCGAAGTTGGGCCGTGAGCTGGTCTGGGTGGGGTGTTAAAAAGTCAAATTTATTTCAGATTTCAGTGAATTGATTATGTACATTGATCCTGTAGGTACCCAGACATCTAATTAGTTGAAGTATCATTTGGATTTTGCGTAGAAAGTAAGTAAGACTATTATGCAAAATTTTTAAATTGAATATATATATAGTTGCATGCATTTTTGAAATTATTTGAATTGTCTATATAGCATGGAATTATGGATTTCAAATGATTTGATTTATTCATGCATATGCCAGAAATGTGACTGTATGTATAACATGTTATGTGGCTACATGTATGTTCTAATAGCTGTGCAAACCACCGTGAAATAATGTGAGATACATATGCATGATGTAGTTGCGATGGAAATGTTAAATAGATTTATATGTGTCGCCGCGGTTCTCCTTTACTATGGCCCCACACATTGTGGTTGTGTTCTGTTATGATATGGCCTCACACACTGGAGATGTATTCTGTTATGTTATGGCCTCACACACTGGAGATGTATTATGTTATGTTATGGCCTCACACACTGGAGATGTATTCTGTTATGTTATGGCCTCACACACTGGAGATGTATTCTGTTATGTTATGGCCCACATATTGTAGACGTGTTCGGTTATGGTTGACCCCACATGTTCTACGATGTGTTCTGTTGAGTTCCTATGGCCACATACATTGATGAGAGTGTGTTCTGTTGAGTTTCTATGGCCACATACATTGAGGATAGTGTGTTCTGTTGAATTCTTATGGCCACATACATTGAGGATAGTGTGTTCTGTTGAGTTCTTATGGCCACATACATCGAAGATAGTGTGTTCTGTTATGGTATGGCCCCACACACCAATGTGTTCTGTCGAGCTTATATGGCCACACATCTGGAGGATGTGCTCTGATAGAGGTATTGCAGGGCCGTGGGACACATAGAAAATCTATAATTATATAAACAGTGGGTTTGCTAGAATGTATACACTGATGCTTATGGGAGGTTCGAATTATGTTAAGATGCATATGTTGATAGCATGTTAAATACAAATTATGACATGATGATTGATATGATGATTAAATTGTATAATAGGCTTACTTACTGAGTGTAAACTCATATCATTTTTCTAATGTTTTTGTGTCAGAGCCACGGAACTGAAGATGGATAATAGAGATCGGTGGATCTTGTGATAAATAAAATAATGATCCAGTATTTTGCTGTAATTCCAGTATCTATTATGTGTGTAGGGCTTATAGCCCAAACTTTATGGTGTGTAGGGTTTGTAACCCAAAAACTTTAGTATCCAGTTATGAACCTGGTTGGTTTATATATTCTCATATGCATGTTTGAAGAATTTTGTAACGCCTTGCGTGCCCGGCACGCGGCGGGTTGTCACCCCAGCCAATATTTGGGTCTGGGGCGTGACAGCTTAAGTGGTATCAGAGCTCGGGTTATGACCCTAGGGACACAGACATATTGACATGATAACAGGTAGAGAACTTATGACCCTAGGGACACAAGACATATTGACATGATAACACGTAGAGAATATATTTTGATGACATTATACTTAGAATCACATGACACTTTAGTTCATGATGATATTAACCACATCCAATTTACCAGGAAATAGTTATGGCTCGCCGTGCTAGGAGCCAACTGTATAGGAGGACTCCCTGGCTGGTAATGTTGATCAGCCGGTGGGTTAAGGAACTACTGGAGGTATGGCCCCTGCCAACCCTGTAGGAGCTGGGCACCAGCGATTCCAGTCCGAGATGCTTCAAGCTCTCTCGAGTATGGCGCAGTCGATGCAGGACATGCAGCATCAGAGTGTAGCGGAAGCGTGGTGGGCCCATAACCCACAGGACCCAGGTTATGACCTTAGGGACATATGCATATTGACACTCTAGGCAAAATACTAGGATGATATGGAGACAATTATGACTTTCAAGGAATTTCATGAATTATGCTTTGGAAGCTTGAAATTTAAAGTTTATTAAGAATTACAAGTTTGATAGAAATTGAGAAAGAACCATCGCAAGCCAATGATATTATGTGGGCTCCCTGACTGGTAGCCTTGACCAATGGGGAGGTCAAGGGGCTTCTAGAGGTTTTAGCTCCATTAAACTTGTTGGAAATGATTCGTAGCAGTTTCAGACCTTTAAATAATATGGGAGATGAAATTTTAATTGGGTATGCAATAAAAGATAGATGAATATACGAAATAAACATAGTAGTGGAAAATTTCAATTGATGACTAATATGACTAAGATATCATCATTATGTTCATATTGCAATTGAGTTGATATATGGATTTGGAGTTAGTAAATCTAAATTTGAATGTGGATGTATATAATAAATTTTTATTTTGTTGATATTGTAAGTTAAGATTATGAGCTAATTTGCTGGTTATAGAAATGATCAATATTGATGATACTTTAGGAATAAAATAGTAAATTACATGTTTTTGATTAATCATAATTGAGTACTTTCTGGATTTGAGTCTGGATGGATAAGTATATATAGTGAATTTTGCTAAGAGACTTTTATTATGGATATCATAGATTCAAAACTGATTGTTATTTTACTAGATATGGAGATGGTTGATATTGATGCTAATGAAGTGGTTGATTGCTTATTATATCATGATGGATCATTTAGGAAGATTATAAAATTTTAAATTCTGAGACAATTACTGTTTAAGTTTTGAGAGCAGTAGACTCTATTAATCTTTAGAACTGATTTTGGCTATAAATGATCAAATATTTTGATAGTAGAAAGTGAAAGATTTTAGCAATAATGAGAATATGATAAACTCCACTGATAAAGAATTTCATGGGGATTTTTATTTTTTATAGATTTCTAAATCAAGATATATAAATTCATTAATTTATTGTGCATACTTATTGTACCTTTCTTCATAGTTCCTAAGTAGATATCTTTCTCCAGGATGGATAAATTATCATTCATCCATAAGTGGCATAATTATTGTTAAGATAATAGGAGGGAGATGATTTTATGTTGATTATTATCAGTTATGGATTATGGTTAAGGGTACATCTATTATCACTTTCAAGTCATAGAGAGATTACTATAATTTTAATTATGTCTTTCGGATGGTAAGTGCATTTTTAATCTTTATTGGCCTTATAAGTCATATATCCATCTGAGCTAAATTAGTGAAGTCACTTTGAGATATTCAAAGGGTTTAAATTAGTTGGCCATGATATAGCATTGCATGATCTATAGATGATTTTGATAATCATTGGTAACGAAATAATCGATTCAAGAATTTGAATCATTTAAATTATATTATTTATTGAGGATATACTGACCTATTCATGAGAAATTGATTGGTTATGGTGGTATTATTGATAAATATGAAGGAGATAAATTAATCATACTGATGATTGATGATGGCACTATTATTCAAAGAAATTAAATTAATTGATTATGATAATTATGAAAAATATCCTAAATGATTGGCATAATGTTCATTGATGTTAGCTTGAAGTATTCAAGAGTGAAACCAAGTATGTTATGATGATTGAAATAAGTATTGTAATGATTAGTGACACATTCAACTATTTAAGAGTTGAGAGAGCATTGGAAGAAAACTATCTTATATCTAATTTTCAAGAATTTAGAATTGTCTTATTGAGGAATTATGAATACCTGATGTGTTCTAACCTTAAGAATGGATGACATAATACATATGATGGATTCTATGATATTTATAATGATTATGTTGTGAAAAAAAAAAAAAAAAAAGGGGCAGGAAATAAATACTTCTTAAGGAATTCAATTTTAATTGGTAGAAAGATCAAATTAATTTTGAAAGTTGGGCATGTCATTTGGGTACTTGGGAATGAAATAAAAGTTTGCTAGTGAGTATCTTTAATAGTACAAAATTTGTGAACATTTAATTTCGAGGATGAAATTTTAGTGGGTTAAATGTTAATATTTGTTTTTAGTTTAATGTAAACTGCGTAAATTGAGTCTGAACCCAATCGGCTCACTCTTTTAATTTAATGATGTTTTCATAAGGCTTAGTGAATTAAGCTGAATTTCGGTCCAGCCTTCCACCCTCAAATAGATGGATAATATGCATGAACCAATAAGATTTTAAATGATATACTGCAAGCTTGTGTAATAGATTTTGGAGGTGCTTGGCATAAATTTTTACCTTTAGTGAAATTGCTTATTTGATTACCAAGCCAACATTCAAATGGATTCATTTTGTTGTCTATGATAGAAGGTGTAAATTTTATTGAGATGAAGTGTGAGAGAGAAAATTTTGATTACTGAGCTGGTTTAGCAAATATGAGAAAGTATCAAAGCAGCTTCATGTAGCTCAGAGTTAATAGAAAGGTTATGTTGATGTTAAACAGAAAGATTTGAAATTTCAGGTTAAAGATCATTTGGAAATTTTACTAACAATGATATGATGAGATTTGTGTTAGAGGTGATTTGAGCCACAATACATTGGGCCATTTGAGATGTTGATCAAGGAATAGGAGGCAGCTTATTTCTTAGCACTATCTTCATTACTTTTTGAGGTGTTCAATGTGTTTCATACCTTTATGACTGAGGAGATATATTTCAAACCCCGTTATGTGTTAAAACTTGAACCGATTTAGTTTAAGAAGGAATTGACCTATGAAAATCATTTTGTGCACATGGTGGACCGCAAGGATTAAGTCCTGAGATGGTGTTGTATTCCTTATGATATGGAGTTGAGGAGGTTGCATACAGCTTAGCACTGCCCCCGATCTTATTTGGTGTTCACAATGTATTCAATGTATCTATGTTGAGGAAGTATGTTTCAGACCCCAGTCATGTTATAGCTTATGAGCCTATTCAGTTGAGGAAGGATCTATCATATGAGGAACCCTATACGTATAGTGGACCGTAAAGATCAAGTACTGAGGCGGCGTACCATTCCCTATGTCAAGATTCAATGGAACAATCATACTGAGAGGGAGGCTACTTGGGAGCTAGAGGAAGAAATGAAATCAAAGTATCCACAATTATTTGAAGGTAATTTATCTATCATAAATTACTGTCTTTTGAAAATTTATAGTGTACTAATTTTGAGGCCGAAATTTTTGTAAGGAGGGGAGAATGTGACACCCGGTTCATGTGAACCAGCCTTGGTTCAGATGAACCAAACCCTACCTGTTGGTCTTCCCTACCTGTTGGTTTTCCCAGGCGGACGTTTCGCTCCTCGTAAAGCGATAAGTCGTAACTCTTAAAACCGAGGCGTCACGCGGGGATTAAATAGAGGATGGAGGGTGACCTCCCTCCTCCTGCCCGGCGTGCGCGCGTTCTACAGGTAACTTTCGTAACCATGCCTGAGATAGAGAGAGGGAGAGAAAGTCTGGTAGAGGGAATTAGAGAGAGAGAGAATCTGAGAGAGAAAGAGAGAACCTGAGAGAGGAAGAGACAGAGAAGAGAGAGAGAGGAAGAGCCGGAAGAGAGAGAGAGGAAGAGAGCCAGAGAGTGAGGGAGAGGGCCGGTGGACCGGCCGGTGACCTCCACCGGCACCGGACGAGTCGTCCGGTGGAGGTCCGGCCGGCCCGTCCGACCGGCCGAGCCGCCGGTACGGTGCGCACAGTGCGGGAACAGAGAGAAGGAAAGAGAGGGAGAGAGAGAGAATTAAGGAGAGGGAGAGAGAGGGGAGGTCGGCCGCGACGGCGGCCGGCTCTGGTCCGGCCAACGACGGCCGGACCGGCCCCATTTTGGCCGGAATCGATGCCGGCGCGATGATTTCCACGCGGGAGCAGCGGAGGTAAAACGAAAAAAGAACGAGAAAGAGTGAAATTGGAGAGAGAGGTTTGTTGGAGGTGGTTGGCGGTGGCGGCAGCCGTCTCCGGTCCGGCCAATGGTGGCCGGACCGCCCCCAATTAGCCGGTGAAGCCACCGGCACAGTGACGGGCAAGCGGGAGATAAAATGAGGAAAAGAGAGAGAGGGAGTGAAATTAAAGGATTTGGATTGGGGGAGGCGGCCGGCCGCGGCGGCGGCCGGCTCCGGTCCGGCCAACGGTGGCCGGACCGCCCTTGATTTCGGCCGGCGGCGGCCCTGGCCGCCGGCTGTTATCTCGGCTGTTAACTCCTCTGTTTCTCTGAAACAGAGGAGTTAGCTAAGGTATGGGCCGGCTGGGCTGGCCTAGTATGGGCTCTGCTGGGCCGTGCAACTAGCATGTTTGGGGATGAGTTTTGGGCCATGTAACGGGCCGAAAAATAGAAAATAAAAATATGGCTAGAATCTGGGTTAATTCTAGTTTCTAAGGATATTTTTACTTCCCCATTTGGGTGAGTATCGAGGGAGTTATGCGAGCCCGAAGTTGGGCCGTGAGCTGGTCTGGGTGGGGTGTTAAAAAGTCAAATTTATTTCAGATTTCAGTGAATTGATTATGTACATTGATCCTGTAGGTACCCAGACATCTAATTAGTTGAAGTATCATTTGGATTTTGCGTAGAAAGTAAGTAAGACTATTATGCAAAATTTTTAAATTGAATATATATAGTTGCATGCATTTTTGAAATTATTTGAATTGTCTATATAGCATGGAATTATGGATTTCAAATGATTTGATTTATTCATGCATATGCCAGAAATGTGACTGTATGTATAACATGTTATGTGGCTACATGTATGTTCTAATAGCTGTGCAAACCACCGTGAAATAATGTGAGATACATATGCATGATGTAGTTGCGATGGAAATGTTAAATAGATTTATATGTGTCGCCGCGGTTCTCCTTTACTATGGCCCCACACATTGTGGTTGTGTTCTGTTATGATATGGCCTCACACACTGGAGATGTATTCTGTTATGTTATGGCCTCACACACTGGAGATGTATTCTGTTATGTTATGGCCTCACACACTGGAGATGTATTCTGTTATGTTATGGCCTCACACACTGGAGATGTATTCTGTTATGTTATGGCCCACATATTGTAGACGTGTTCGGTTATGGTTGACCCCACATGTTCTACGATGTGTTCTGTTGAGTTCCTATGGCCACATACATTGATGAGAGTGTGTTCTGTTGAGTTTCTATGGCCACATACATTGAGGATAGTGTGTTCTGTTGAATTCTATGGCCACATACATTGAGGATAGTGTGTTCTGTTGAGTTCTTATGGCCACATACATCGAAGATAGTGTGTTCTGTTATGGTATGGCCCCACACACCAATGTGTTCTGTCGAGCTTATATGGCCACACATCTGGAGGATGTGCTCTGATAGAGGTATTGCAGGGCCGTGGGACACATAGAAAATCTATAATTATATAAACAGTGGGTTTGCTAGAATGTATACACTGATGCTTATGGGAGGTTCGAATTATGTTAAGATGCATATGTTGATAGCATTAAATACAAATTATGACATGATGATTAAATTGTATAATAGGCTTACTTACTGAGTGTAAACTCATATCATTTTTCTAATGTTTTTGTGTCAGAGCCACGGAACTGAAGATGGATAATAGAGATCGGTGGATCTTGTGATAAATAAAATAATGATCCAGTATTTTGCTGTAATTCCAGTATCTATTATGTGTGTAGGGCTTATAGCCCAAACTTTATGGTGTGTAGGGTTTGTAACCCAAAAACTTTAGTATCCAGTTATGAACCTGGTTGGTTTATATATTCTCATATGCATGTTTGAAGAATTTTGTAACGCCTTGCGTGCCCGGCACGCGGCGGGTTGTCACCCCAGCCAATATTTGGGTCTGGGGCGTGACAACCATAAAAAAATTAAACAGAAAAGAAGAAGGCAGAAAAGCAAATATCTCACTTTAAAACATAACCAATGACTCTTAACTAGACTCAAGTACAACAACATAAGCAAATTCACAGCCCCTTTAGTCAAAATAACTCAAATCCTGATAATCCACATAGATCCCTGCTGCTATCTCAGAGAGCCCAATGGAGTCTCATTAAGGACTCATGGAAGTTGATTTCAGCCATACAACAGATCTAGAAGATCTTTAAGAAATTGTGTTATCATTGATGTTCCAGAAAGCCCAGAGTGTTACGATAATATCAACAGAAGACCGTGGTTCATCGAAAATACTGATGGTTGTTCAACATCAGAATTCATGTGAAAGATAATGAACTAAGGATCATAAAGAGTACCACAACTTTTTTGACATATGATTTGCAACCAAAAGAAGCAGTAGAATATAGACAGTATGTGTAACAACAATCCAACCCAAGGACAAACCATAAACACTAGCCTTAGAAAGAGTATGTGTAACAACATACTATGTCTCGGTTTAAACAATGATATCCATAACAACAAACGGAAACAAAGGAAACAGATTAAACCTCAAAACTCAGGAAAAAGAGAACAGCTTGTCGAGGCCAAGAACCCGAGGCCAAGAACCCTCGAAATCGAAGGAAATCTAAGGTTCAGCAGCCAGATCTATGAAGAGAAGAGCTTGCAAAGAGTAAAGCATACCTGATCAAACTTTAATACTCCAGCTAACGCGGGGACGAAGAGTCGAAAAAAAAGGTGATATGAGAGATTGGAAGCGCAGGAGATCGGGAGACGGGAATAGTAGATTGGGAGACAAATGAAGGAGATCGAGACCGAGAGATCGAGAGATGGGAGCATGAGATCTACAGTGGGAGATGGAACTAGGAGATCGTGAGATCAGACGAGAGCCACTTGGACGGAAGGAACAAGCGGAAAGGACACGACCTAGGGAAGAAAAAAAAATTTGTTATTGGCAAATATGCCCTCAAAGGATAGCTGGAGGGATAACCAGCTATTCCTGAGGTCCCTAGAGAATAAGTTCAGGGGATAACCTATGGTTAAACATGGGTTACCCCTCTGGTTAAACTTTTTCAGAGTTATCCCCTAAAGTTATAGCTTTAGGGGATATCCTCCCTTATTTTCTGTTTTAAACACAACATTATAGTTATAGCTTTTGAGGATAATGAAGGATATCCCCGGATATCCCCCCTTATCTTCTATTTCAAATACAACCTAAGGACTAAAGGAATAGCTTTTTTTTTCTGAACTTATTTCTTAAGGGCAAAACTGTTATTATAAAAAGCTGGTTATTCCCTAAGCTATCTTCTGAATAAACTCTATCTTGTACACTTATCCAGGAATAGCTATTTTTTTTATCAAACACTATCTAAGTAGAATATATAAGCATCATCAAACTATATGCATGGTGTATATGTATCTTTGTACATATATTTGTTCATCTGTTTGGATTGCGTATGTTTCAGTACTTCATCTATTTTATGTGTTTAATCTAGGCAATGATGTTTTTAAGTTTGTTGTACATGCAATGCAGTAGTTGTTGGGTTTATGCGAGTGTGCTCTCTCTCTATTTTATACTTCCGGAAGGGAGTGCTTTGCTTGCATCTATCCGGGGCTCATTCCAAGTTTCACGGACAGCCACAATAGATGATAGCCAATGGCAGAGTCAGGACCTTGGTAGATTATATTTCAATTTTTCATTTGTGAAAAAGAAATTTTCATAAGAAGTTCAAAAACTAATAAAATTTCTAAAAAATTCTCTAAAATCTTAAGAAATTGATTAAGATTATTAATTAATAATAAAAATTAAGTAGAGCGTAAGTTATAAAAAAATGACTCTGCATTATAAATCAAATACTTTTTCTATGATACTTTTGATTGTATATGGATAATGCTATAAAAAAAAGAATATAGTAAAGATATATATAAGGAGGTGAAAAATAAGGGTTGAAGTCAATGAATGAAGCTTTTGAACCAAGAAGGATTGAGGCTCTATTTTTTAAAAAATTATAAAAGGATACCTTAGCTAAACTCTAAACCAAATCATGTGCCTCGTATAAGTTACTACATTAGTGCTTTCTCTCATCAAATAAAGTGCATAGATAGCGATCAACAATTTATGAACAACATTACATTATAAGCAACATATGCATGTAAAAGACATTACAGCGAGATTGTTAAGCTTGCAACATGGCATACTCTCGCAATACATTTTGCACAAGCCTTGCCTTTTCTATTCCTCGATACCTATTTGATGCCCTTAGCTATGAAATAATTCCATCCTAGATTTTCTCCAATTATGAGATATGAATGAGCAATTTGGTTTGATTTACTCCATTAATTAAATAACTTGCTGGTGGAGCCATGTTGGAATTGTTAGCATCACTACCAGTAGATGCCAGCGGATGGGCTGCCTGGACAACCCCATTGTCATCAATGGCCAGGATTTATTTCTACCTTTTTATTAAAAAATTAAAAAAAGTCATAAACTGCAGAACCGATTTTTTTATAAGTTGCACTTAATCCATCGGAAGAAGCTAGCACATGAACATAGCTACTTTAGCCGCATGAGTTTGTGAATATATCATTGGTCAGTGCAAACTTAACTGTCCTTTTTTATATTATCCATGAGCCCATAATTTTATTACATTTGAACAACTTGAAATAAGACTGCAAATGGATCAAATCATATTGAATTATACTTGATCTCAATCCAATCCGATTTCATATTTGAATTTTGATTTTGAATCCCAACCCAACCCATTTATTGATTGAATCGAATCGAATTTAGGAAAGAAATTTTAGACCTAACGGATCATTAGACTTTATTCGAGCCTAACTCAAAATATTATATTTGAGCCAAGAATCTAACTATTATTTTATTACTAAGATCCACTAATCAATAGACAAATATAGATCCACTAATAAGATTAAAAAGAATCAATTTAAATATAAATTTTTATTCAAAAACTCTTGATTCCATCTAAGTAAATGATTATTTTTAAGTTTATAAATTATAATGTTTAAAATATTTATTAATATATTTAATCACATTATACCATCAAAATAAATAATAAAATATAAATATGCAGATATAATTAGAGAAAAAAAGATGAGAGAAGATATAATTGTTAAAATAAAAAAAAATTAGTTTAAAAGTAAAATCTATTCAATGAATTTAGAAAGGCAATTGAAGTAATGAAAAATAAGATTTACATAATCAAGATTTATGAATCATAATAAATTCGATTGAACTAAATCGAATCAAAAAATATAAAATTAAAATTTGATACAAAATTTAGATCGGATTCAATATTTAGTTATGATTCAATTTAAGGGTTCTTAAATACCAATTTAATTTGAACCTGACTCATTTACAGCTTGCTTAGAAAGGCCATTATTTTTTGTCATGGAACGTCTTTGACCATCTAATCGAGCAACTTCGTTGGCCGACATTTGCATTTGGCTCGAGGTAGATCGTCTTATGATTCCAACTTCTCCCAACCGATCATGGAGGGTTGGTCAAATGATTTTTTGAAGCCAAGTTGAGTGTATCTAAATCTATATTATATCGTTGGTGTGTCTATAATAACTAATTTGCTTACTACTATTTGATAAAGTAATAGCATTATGCGGTACAGCTACCAAGTTAAAAACAAAGGAAGAAACAAATAAAAAAATAGTGCCCATGGTTGCAATCACACACACACACACACACACACACACACACACATATATATATATATATATATATGCAGCAAAAATATGTTTAATATGCATAAAATTAATATCGTCGTATCAAAAAAAATTATCATCTAATTTTTTTACATATAAAACATATAGAAGTATTGAAGTCTCGAAGGAGCGGATGCGCCCTACTATTGGATATGAAGCTATGGAGGAAGAATCTCATGATAGAGTTTATGGGCCAAAATACATCACAAAAATACCTATAAAATAAAAATCAAATCATAGTCTTCCTTACCTTTCTTAGGATCGGTATTGAATTATAAGAGTGGGCTCACTTTTATTTTTCTCTATTTTTCACATATGGAAGAAATAGGAAGAGAGAAACTTTTCTTTTATTGTGTCACACTCTTTGAAAGTCCATCTTATGCCCTATTTATAGGCTCTAAATGAATAAAAAAAAATTATTTAATTAATTATTTTATTTTTGAATTTATTTAGTCTAGATAACCTTTATATGTTACAACCAATTTTGACCACATATGCATATTTTGAGGACAATCCTCTACACATGCATGCCAACCCATATCAAGAAAAAAGTTGTTTTCTCGTTTGTAACTAATTTACAAATAATATCTAAATTAAATATAATAAAATATAAATTATTAAATCTTATTTAATAATTATAGATATTATTAATTTTAAATATCTAATATTAGTTATAAATAAATTAAATTTATTATTTATTATTTTATTAATTTTTAATATTTTTAATAATCATATTATCAAAAATATCAAAAATTAAAATTTTTCTCTCTTCATTAATTCAAAATATGCACCATTCAAAAATCTCTTGTATGATGTCCTACAATAACATTTATGTGCCATGGTTCATATCATCTTATCATATAAACAATGTGTCTAAACATATTTTTATTTTGTTCAATAACTAATTTATGTACCAAAATAGATATGAAAAAAATAATCAATCAAATTAATTATTTATTTTATAATAAACACTTTATTATAAAGTTTTATATATATTTTATTTTAAAAAATAAATAATTAATCATAATAATTATTCAATCCAAGAGTATTCGATCTGATTAACCTAAGATGATGTGGGAACCATGGACCCATAATTTTAAGCTTCAATAAACTTAAATAAACTCAATTAAAACTCTTTAATTATTTATTTAGTTTATTAATCTTAAAATTATTTCACTAAAAACTCGAGACTATATTCTTAAAAATTATAGATTAATTTTTACTCAAAAACTTGAGTCGTCCACTAATATAATCATTACATGTAATTTAATCCTCCATAATTTGTTTATAATTAGAGTTAGTTGAAATAACCATTTTACTTCTCTAATTATCTTTTGTTCCTTAAGTACCATTGATTCATTAGTTAAACAGTTAATTTATGATTGGATCATAAATTGCATGCATAATGTAAGTATTCGGCCCAACATTAAATGGGCTTGAACGAACAAATCAAAAGATTTAGTAATACAATCAAGTGGTTTATGATTAAGTTAGGATTAAGGTCGATGTACATATGATCATCTTGTGACATCAATTGAATTTCCTATAACGATACTTAAATAAATATTTAAATTATGTCGGTTCAAGTCCTACATAATCTTATTATATATAATACATTCACTAAGTATCTCTACACAACATCTTATTTTCGTCTACATACTAATGTCAAAATAAGGCTAAACGGGTATTAATGCACGTCACACTCAAAACATAACTTCATATCCCTGCTATTTCATTCCATCGCGTCAGATCAAGTAGGATCCACGTGAACCAATAAGGAGAGACGGTGCAGTCCATGTAGGATATGCTGTACCGAAGGTGGTGCATAAAGACATTTCCTTCCTTGTAATAGGGCTCTATTGGGCCTTGCTGCAGACTCAACTCTATAGCCTTGTAATGGGCATTATATATGGAGCATTGTCGTAGGGTTGGTTGACCTCCGGAAGCCTAAGAAAAGTCTTTGTACATTGCCTCTGGTACAGGATGGCCTGCATCAGCATGGTGATTTGCCCACACATAGGCCCGTGCGTCTACAGTGCGGGACTCACAAGCGGGCTCTCTGGCATGGGCCCAAGCGTGAGCAAATCACTGCGTTCGGTGCAGACCATCCTGCATTGAAAGCAGTGTACAAAGAGCTTTCTATGAACCCTATAAGGACCTTCACTATCCTATATATGCACTAATTATAAGCTTGGCTAGTCTCCAACCGGGGGAGGGGGGGTGAGCTCATTACATGCTTTCACTATGTTGCTAATCCAATATGAACATGGCTCTATGACTTGGCTCTCTAACCACTGAAAGCCTCATCTATACTAACCTTGTTGGGGAGATTGTTGAGAAATTGTTGCCCCAATCTTATTGATTTTGATGATTACCAAAAGCCATGAGTATATTAAAAGATGCAATGAATTTATTTACATGAGCAATGAATTTATTTAGAATAATCAATGAGTATGTTAAGTATGACTTTAATCAATTTGAAAGTAACTTCAAGCTCCATGTTTAAGCTTTCAAAAAGAAATTTTTATACTTCATATCTCAATCAATGAGTTTTTGGAACATTTCTTGAATTGATTCATAATGATAATTTTATTGTATTCAAGTCAAAAATTGATTTAAAATGAAGCTGGAATGAATTTCAAAGTCAATCAGAAAATTCTCTGATTTTTGATACGTTCCGGAGCCGACTCTAGAGTTTCAGAGTTGACTCCACTCAGTATACAGAGATGTCTGTTTGTCTCGAGTCGACCCAAGTAATTTCTCGAGTCGACCCCGATTTTGTCGAGCCAACTCCATGACTGTGTGAGTCGACTCCGCTTAGACACCAGAGAATTATTTTTCTAAGCACTTCTCGAGTCGACCCCTTGCTTTTCATGAGTCGACCCCGACTGTCAGGAGTCGATACCTAATTTTCGATGAGTTGATCCTTTAACTTTCTGAATATTTCTATTTTTGGTATCGCGTCTTCGAGCCGACTCGCCTAAAGCTGGAGCTGACTCCAATAAATCTGGGCGTGGTTTTTCTGAATGCCAACTCAGCGTCAACGGTAAGATTTTTCAATAATGGCTATATTTCTTTGTGTCTAACGACTATATTTTCGCAGAGTCTATAAATAGAGAGGCCATTTTCAAATCAAAATATAGATATACAAATCAAGAGAGAAAAAGAAAAATCCTTCAGAAAAAGAGAAAAATAGAGCGTCATTTGAAAAATCCAAGATTCAAAAATAGAGTGAAAGAAAAGGTGTGAAATCAAATGAGACTTCACCTGTGCTCAAGTTCATCAATCCAAGAAAAGTCTAGAAGAAAATCCAAGAACCATTCAAGAGCAAATCAAGAGATTTTCAACATTCAAAGAAAGGAAGAAAAAGCTGAAATCAACTCCAACATTCAATCCGTGAAGAATCTGAGCTGAGGCCCGATTCCACACTTCAAAGGAGTTGAGGAAGAGAAGAAAAGAAGAAAAGCCTGCACTCAAATCAAATCTAAACAGGCTCTTCTAAACCTTGCTTTTATTTTGAAATATCTGCTCTAAAGGAGCTATTTGTATTAAACCTACATTTTTATCTTGTAGTTTACTAATTCAATCAGAGGGTTGAATTAGTGGAGGTAGTGTACCTCGTCACAAGCTAAGGTTAGCTTGTGTGTTGGGTTTTGTGCTGGTAAGCCCGTGTAAAACCGGCTGGGTTCGTTGTGATCCCGAGTAAAACAACAAGTTTGGGTTGTAAGCTTGTAAAACAACTCGACTGTAATCGAGGTGATTATAGTGTGGACCCAAGTGGAGCTTGGGAGTGGACGTAGGTATTGGATACACCGAACCACTATAAAATTTCTGTGTTTGCCGTGCTTATTTATCTCTCTCTTGCTATCGTGCTTTAACTTGAATTAATTGTTTGCATCCTCTCATCAATAGTTTAAATTACATTAAAAGGCTTAATTTTTAAAAGAATCCAATTCACCCCCCCCTCTTGGGTTGCCATCTGGGCCAACAATTGGTATCAGAGCTTGTGCTCATTTGTTTTTAATTGATCATACGATCAAGAGTGAAAGATCCAAATGGCAACACAAGCCAGCTCAAGTTTTGCTAAGGGTCATTCCACAAATAGACCACCCTTGTTTAATGGTTCCAACTATTCATATTGGAAAGCAAGAATGAGGATATTCATTCAAGCTACTGATTATGAATTATGGAGTATCATAATTAATGGACCTAGTACACCCACACACTTAGTTGATAGTTCTATAGTTCCTAAGCCCGAAAGGGATTGGAATGAAAATGATAGGAAATGGCTCAGCTTAATGCAAAAGCCATGAATATTTTATATTATTCTCTTGATGCTAATGAATTTAATCGTATCTCTACTTGTAATTCCGCTAAAGAGATATGGGATAGATTAGAGGTTACCCATGAGGGAACCAACCAAGTTAAAGAATCTAAGATTAATATACTTGTGCATAAATATGAATTGTTTAGCATGGAATAATCTGAACCATAACATGCATGTATACTAGATTTACCGATATTGTTAATGGTTTGAAGAGTCTTGGAAAAACCTATACTAATGCTGAATTGGTTCGCAAAATTCTTAGGTCATTACTAAGATCATGGGAAGCCAAAATGACAGCCATTCAAGAAGCCAAAGACCTAAATACTCTACCTTTGGAAGAGCTTCTTGGATCTCTTATGACCCATGAATTGACAATGAAGCAACATGTGGAGGAGGACAACAAAAAGAAAAAGATAATTGCCCTCAAGGCTGCAAAAGTTGAAGATAGCAGCAGCGATGATGAGGATGATGATGATGAAGACACAGCTCTTCTAGCAAGAAAGTTTAAAAAATTTATGAGGAGAAAGAAACCCTTCCACAAAAGAAAATTTGGAAATATGATGGAAGGAGAAAAGGAAAAAGATAAGGACAAGGACAAAGAGAAAGCCCCCTTGATCTGTTATGAATGTAAGAAACCGGGGCATTATAGATATGACTGTCCGCAATTGAAAAAGACCTTCAAGAAAAAGAAGAAAGCGTATGTTGCAACTTGGAGCGACAGTGATGAATCTTCTTCCGAAGAAGAAGAACAAAAAGAAGTTGCCAACATTTGTTTTATGGAGAATGACGATGACGAGGTAAGTACTGAAAACCCCTATGATGATTTTGCTTTCGATGAATTATTTGAAGCCTTCAATGAACTTGTAGATGATTTTATGATTTTGAAGAAGAAATATAAATCTCTGAAAACTGAAAACATAAACTTAATTAAAGAGAAAAATGAAGTGATGCTTGCAATTAAAGATTCAAAAGATAAAAGGAAAATATTTCTTAAGAAAAGAATGATTTTACTCATGAAATTAATATACTAAAATCTGAAAAGAAAATCTGACAAAAGATTTGAAAAAGCAAATGCAAACTCTATCTTTGGAAAATGAACAGCACATTGTAGAAAATGAATCTCTAAAGAAAGAAGTTAAAAGATACAAAGATATTGTTGATAAATTCACCTTAAGTTCTACTAAACTAAACATGATTCTAGATAGTCAAAAAGTAGTTTTTGATAAAGCTAGATTAGGATACAATACATTAAGAAAAAAAATCTTTGAAAAACATTTTTGTACGTGCTAGCCAAAGTAACATCACCTATTTTAAATGTAATTTAAAAGGGCATAAATCATTTGAATGTAATTTATAAAAACAAATAATAATTTAAATTTTAAAGGAAAGAAAATATGGGTTTCGAAAGGAACAATATTTGTTGCTACTAACCATGAAGGACCCAAGAAAGCTTGGGTACCTAAACATAAAGTTTGATTTCATTGCAGGAATATCTTGTGGCCAAGAGATCAAAGAGAAAGTGGTATCTTGATAGTGGCTGCTCAAGACATATGACGGGTGACAAAGAAGAATTCATCACCTTTGAAGAAAAGAAAGGAGGAGTTGTTACATTCAGAGATAATGGCAAAGGTCAGATAATGGGCCTTGGTAAAATCCACATAACTCCATCC
>UESW01000217.1:0-57523 GCA_900491605.1 Calamus simplicifolius | reverse complement strand
CCGAGCAACTAATCTCCGAACCTCAGCTGGGCCGAGCAACAAATCTCCGAACCTCGGCTGGGCCGAGCAATAAATCTCTAAACCTCGGCTGGGCCGAGCAACAAATCTTTGAACCTCGGCTGGGCCGAGCAACAAATCTCCCAATCTGGGCAGGGCCGAGCAACTAATCTCCGAACCTCGGTAGGGCCGAGCAACCAATCTCCGAACCTCGGCTAGGCCGAGCAACTAATCTCCGAACCTCGGCTGGGCCGAGCAACTAATCTCCGAACCGCGGCTGGGCCGAGCAACTAATCTCCAAACCACCGCAGGGCCGAGCAACTAATCTCCGAACCCCGGTTGGGCCGAGCAACTAATCTTCAAACCTCGGCTGGGCCAAGCAACTAATCTCTGAACCTCGGCTGGGCCGAGCAACTAATCTCCGAACCTCGGCAGGGCCGAGCAACTAATCTCTGAACCCCAGCAGGGCCAAGCAACGAAGTCCCCGAACCTCGGATAGGCCGAACATTTTATCCCCGAACCTAGACGGGGCCACAATCTCTGAAGCCCCGGCCAAACCGGAGTGTGTAAGCCTTGGCCGAAGTCAAGGGGTATATTCTGCTACTAGAAATCTCGGCCAAAGCCGAAGAACGTCCTTGACTATCGAATTCCTCGAGCCAACCGAGCGATATTCCTGCGCCCTGGCCACGCCCGATGCTCGAATCCTCGGCCAAATGAGCAAAGTCTTCGCACTTTAGCCACGCCCCAAGGCATCGTTTGAAGCCGAGTGACCTCTCGGATACTCCAAAATAAAAACCTCCCGATACTCCGGCGGAAGTAAAGGATCTCCTTCTAAGGACCACCACTGGTCCAAACAGAGACCAACGACCCCCGAAAACTTGGTTCGGATTCGGGCAGCTGACAAGCCCCGACCGACCTAACCATCCTTCTAAACTATGTTTGGATTCGGGTAGCTTACGTGCCCTGACTAAACCCAACTGCGATCTCCTAAAACTTAGCTCGAACTCGGGCAGTTGATAAATCTCAATCAACGTCGGCAAATGTTTGGAGACAACAGCAGATGCACCAGATGCAAAATCTTTATTTTCATTGACTGAAGAAGAAAAAACAACAACAGTGAAAAAGAAAAAGTAAAAAGAGCCCTCACAGGAGCTTACTATCTTCCCCGGGAGTTGCCGGGCCCTCCAAACGCCGGGACAGCTCGGCGACCCGTTGGTGGAGGGACGCTATCTCCTCCTTCTGCCGGTCCACCACCAGGCGAAGGGCTTTTGTCTCCCTCACGGAAACGGTGAGGTACTCTTCAACTGCCTTTTCGAGCCGTTCATGGCTTGCAAAAGCGGACGCCAAGGACATGGCATCGACCAGCATGGCAGTGCGATTCCCCTGAGAACCTCCACGACCGCCGTTGGACGATTGTCCCCCATCTTGAGAAGCCATATCAGAAGTTGTTTGAAGACTAAACCAAAAGGATGGTAAACACAAGCACCCCACTCATCCGTATTTATACTCCTCAAGCGAGTATCTCGATCAGTCGGGTCATAAATACCGACCCATGGGAATTTGCCATGTGTTGCCGCTTTAACTGGCGGCCACAGGACCCGAAGGGCCACGACCCTTCCCGAGCAAGATCGGTAAATGTCGACGAACTGTTCGGAAACCCCCCTCCTTCTCTAGAGATGAGGTACCTCCCGATCTGCCGGGCCCTCGCAGTAAATGCCCTCAATACTCCCCCAAGCTCTCTTAAATCGGTCGCCCTTTAGAAAATGCGAAAAAGAAAGAGCGTCGGCACCTGACGATAAATTCACTCCCTCATGAGTGGCCAAATCATAAATGATGGGCGTACCCATGCGCCGCCCATTCCGCCTTGACACTCCTCACCAAGCCTCACAGGGGCTAGGTATCATGACTCACAGTGGCGGCTAAGTCATCTCTCCAAGCTCTAAACCTTCGAACCTCGGCTGGGCCGAGTAACCATTCTCCGAACCTCGGCTGGGCCGAGTAACCATCCTTCGAACCTCGGCAAGGCCGGGCTACAAATCTCCGAACCCCGATAAGGTCGAGTAATAAATCTCCAAGCTTCGGCCAGGGTCAAGGAATATGTTTTACCATCGAACAGTCTCCAAATTTTTGTCTGGATTCGGGCAGCTTACAAGCCCCGATTGGCTCGGATAGAGCGGGATCCTCATCCAAAATGAATGAGATGTCCTTATGCCTTGTCGCCAACAACAAATAACTCTTGGCGCAAAAGAAATAGAAATTAAGAAAAAGAACAAAACTTTCTTTATTTCATTGCCATCGAAACCGATTACAACCGCCTGAGAGGCATTACAAGAGCATTGAAATGCATAAAATAAAGACGGGTACAAAACCTGGGCAAACTGCACCAAAGCAGATTCGGTTAACAACGATACTTCGGCATCTGGCCCAAAAAATCAGACAAACCATGAACCAATCAGCTCGCCCGGATAGCCGGATAGTTGGCGAAGCCGACCTTCCACGGCCCCTCCGGATGAACTAAGAGGTCCAAAAGGAGGCATGACCCGTGGATGCTGATTCTGAGGACTCGGGCAAACCAACTAGCTCCCCTTGGGTGGGATGCTGGATCACAGACTGCTGCCCGATTGAGAGAGCTCGGGGACCATCAGTCCCGCGTTGCTCCCATCTTCTCCTCCCCGTGGCAAGGATTCCCCTCAGAGAAGGGACGAGAATCCAGACCGACGGAGGAGGGAAGCTCCGTGCGTGCTACGGGGATGTCGATACACTTCCTGCCCTGTGCCCCCCTTAGCTAGCCATAAAGGACACACAGGAAGTGCATATGTGCGCTCTCCGTGTGATCTCTGCGGCCCTCCTGTGCACTCTCCATATGATCTCCGGGACTCATCCCCTGAGGGCGAGCCACTCTCCAACGGCTCCTTCATCACCCTAATTATCTGGGAGAAAACGGCTCACAAAAAGAAAGCTCGGTCCTTCCACTCGAAACCCCAAAGAGATGGGCATCGTGGAAACTCTCAAGAAAATTTCGGGATGGCCCAACACACCCCTCTTTCCCTCTTTTTTATAAGCAGAGACCAGCCGAGAGCAGCTATCAGAAAGCCCCGGGACTTAAAACGCCAAGCCTACGCCACCACATGGCCTCCTGAAATGAAAACAACACCCTCCAGTGCGCGCCAGGCACGTCGCCCGAACCATGACGCATGCCAAAAGATTGCTTCTGACCCCGGATCACAAGCTTTTAATGCATAAAATCATCCGCCGACCTTGCGGATACTGGCAGATCCGAGAGATCGTCATACGAAAACGACATCCCCCAATGGCAAATGAGCACTAACATCGCACGCCAAAGCGACTTATGTTGGAAAAGGTCAACATAATAAAAGCTTGCCAGAAGTTGCCGGTGACCTTTTGCTAGCCACAGGGCTATACCGCCTACTTCGGTGAAACGAAAGTTGACCCACCTTGGAAAAGCCAAAACACTGGTAGGGGTAATAAATAGGGATAAGGAGATGGCAGCGATGATTCAGCGAACCCCCAGTTCAGGGACGAACTCCCCTCTTTTCATCAAAGATGCAATCTCAGTTTGATCACTGATCAAACGAGCTCCCTCGGCCCTAGCCGAATTACTTTGTCCCTCGGCCCTAGCTAAGCCATTTCATCCCTCGGCCCTAGCCGAGCTACTTCGTCCCTCGGCCCTAGCCAAGCTACTTTATCCCTCGGCCCTAGCCGAGCCATTTCGTCCCTCGACCCTAGCCGAGCTACTTTGTCACTCGGCCCTAGCCGAGCCATTTCGTTCCTCGACCCTAGCCGAGCTACTTTGTCCCTCGGCCCTAAAAAAGCTATCTCATTCTTCGGACTTGGTCGAACCACCACTTCATTCGGCCTAAGCCGAATTAAATCATCTCTCAACCTCCTTTTTTACCAGGCTACGTTGTCATCCGACCTTTTCGTCGAGACAATCCCTATGCCTTGGCCTCTACTAGGATGTTCCTCCAAAATTCGAGACAAGAAACCATCTAGGGAAGACAAACAAATGAAAAACGGTTGATCCATTTATTGATTTCTAGTTGAACTACAAGACAAAAGAAAGAAAAAGCACATATAGTCCCCCAAAGGGTCAGGACTTGGGGTCAATCCCAGCATCTCCTGCGGCCGCATCAGCAGGGGCATTGCTTGGCCCCCCCTTCTCGAAGGTGTCACGACGGATACGTCGGTAGTTGCATCGACTCCCAGAATAGCTTTGAGGTCGACATCAGATATTTTTCCATACTCGTCCTCCTCGACCCCCGGGGTGTACGCTTCATAATGTTCGGCGTCCAGGCACGACAGGTCCAGGTCAGGATAAGCCTGGGCAACCTTAGCCCGCACCTCATCTTCGCCCAGCTGAAATGCATCGGCACAGGCCGTCCTGCGTTCGTCGGCGAATTCGGTGGATTTCTTGTACTCCTTCACCGCCGAAGAGGCCCGCGCATTTTTTAATTATTTCTTTTCATATTAGTTTAGGTCTATCTCTACCTCTATCCTTACCATGGATTGTTAAAAGATTACTCTTTCTAACAAGGGCATCTAAAGGTCTTTGTTGTAGATGTTCAAACCATCATAATCAATTTTCTCTCATTTTATCTTCAATTAGGGTTACTCCTATCATTTCTTTTATGTGATTATTTCTAATTCTATCTATTGAATATAATTAAATTTAAATTTAAATAGTTTGCTAATCTTAAAAATAAAAAATAAAAAATATAGTGACTCTAGGTTCTGTATGAATTCAATGATGAAAAAAATGATTATAAACTTGGCTACATTTTAATATAGTCAAATTATATATATATAGAGAGAGAGAGAGAGAAGAAATGAGGGTAGACTTGGCTACAACGTAGCCAAGGCATTGATCCCATAATTGGATTTACATAATTCATAAATCTTAAAGATTTAAAAAAAGGATGGCATTGGAATTCAACTACATTTGAATGTAGAGTCACCTTATCCTCCCTTAAATTTAGATTCACATGGAAATCGAGCCGTTCCCTCTTTTTTATTTATTTTTTATCTTTGAAATTCATGAAATTACGAGGATCCGTGAAACTATTGGGAAGGTGATCGAATCTACATTACAAATCCAAATTTATCCCTTTTAGGATTGCGAAACTATTAAAAAATGATCGAATCTATCTTACTATTTACGAATTTTAATGACAGAAAAAGTAAAAAAGATGGAATGATTTTAGAATCCACATGAATCAAGGGTTAAAAAGGTAATCAAATTATTATGTGCTTAACTATATTTAAATACAACTAAATTACTTATATATATATATATATATATATATATATATATATATATATATATATATATATATGTATATAATACTTCTTTCTTTCTCTCTCCATATATCATTGGGTGAGGGAAAGGTAGATGGTGCAGGGATTGAAAGAGATAAAATAAGAATAAGAATTTATCATCATCCATTTGGATATCGATGGAAATTAAAAAAAAAAAATCATTTGCAAAGATGGATGGAGAAAGCATCAATAGAATGACTCTTCCAAGTAACAATAAATGTTAAGAATAGCAAAACAAATGCTAAAGCGTAAGGATATAATTTTAATTGATAAAGTGGAGTTTCATTTTGGATGAAAATTTTTTTTATAGAGATAAAGATGAAGGTTATTTTTAGCTTTATTAACGGTAACAGAATAGAAAAAAATAAATAGAGTCCTATTCCATTCATCCCATTTCTGCATTCTTTATAAATATTTTATATATTTTGATACATATAAAATTATTTCCATAAATTTTAGCTGAAAGTTTATAAATGCCGGAGGTGGAGGTGGGATTGAAATTTATTATTTACTATGAATATGGGATGAAAGATTCTCCGTTTACGGAGTTAAGACGGAAAAGCGTGGCCAGCGGGGCCCTCCAAAGTTAACACAGGGACCTTCCAAACTTAACGGGAATAAATGTCGACAATATAAAAAGGCAAGGTTGTTAGACCCTCGTCCTCCATCTTCCTTCGATTGGACGCTTTTTAGTATCAACCGACTCGATAAAATTCCAGAGCAATCACTCCGCGACGTAAACAAAATAAAAAATATTTTTTTTAAAAAAGGAATATGAGTGACTGAGATGTGAAGCCGGTTTGCTTTAAGATTCGTGCATAAAACATAGCGGCCGTCAGCAGGTCATGCGCATATTTTGAATATAAACTGTGAACGTGCATGATATTTGAAAACGCAATAACTCAATCTGATCATATTATAATAATTGAATATGAGTTTAATTAAAATTCATTGGTTTTATTAGATAGCTGGAATTCTGCAAATAGGATCCACTATCTTAGTGGATCAAACTTAAATATAGCTAAACTGAGTCCAAGAACCTGATAAAAAAAAGGTAGACGTCATTTTTTATATTTTTTTTTTATTTTTAAGCATTGAAATTAATGCAAAATAAATGATTTTAATAGCACATTGCCGTGTTTTCATTTGGTTTATATTATTTATGTAGGCAAATTTAATTGGTATATATTAAAAATATTTGGATAAAATTTTTTAAAAGTATTTTGTATCTTGAAGGCACTTATTTATATATTAAGTGAGTACAATATGAACATTAGAAGTAAAATTGAGTTGAAATATTTCATGTACTATATAATTTGAAAATTTAAATCATTGATTATAATATATGAGATTGATTTGGTTCATTGTTTGGTTGGATATTGGATATTTAATAGATTTTTCTTTTCAATGCATTGATTACTTTTGTGCCTTATAGTTAGGATCATCGATGCCTTTTGTAAGAAACTATTATATTTTATTTATTTACTATGGTTTGTAGTTTTCATAGGATGTATTGAAATATTATTATTTTTGCTCTATATTTTCTTGGTCGTACATTCAAGCAATAACGATAGACAAGTAAGACTTATTGATAGATATAAACTTAATTAGAGCCCTGCTATCGTGTTAGATAATTATTTTTCTAATTTTTTTATAATTATATCTACTATGGGGTATGTATTATCTTTTTTTTATTATTCATTAATGATATCTATCTATAGTCATTAGATATAAATAAGACTTGAATTTTAGCTTTTAGTTACATATTAGTCTTTTTCTAAGTTATCATTTTTTTGCAGATTTATGGATATAATTATTTTGATCAATCTCTATTATAAACATTGAATATTTTATGGAAAAAGACCACCACTTGAATTTGGTTATTGCCTTTTAGGGTTTGCTTGTGATGAATATTATATATATTTAAAAGATATTTGAATTTATCTATCAAAATACATTGGTATTTTATGTTTTACTGTATCCTATACTTGTACATAGAGTGAGGGTTAGTAAAACTTTAAAGACAAATTAGGGAGATTGATAAAAGATTAAATTCAGTTGTAGAAAACAATAATTCAAAGGTGTCTAACATCAAATGCAAAAGAAAGTTAGCCTTAAATAAAATAATATTTTTATTCTAGTATTTGTTTTTGACTGATCATACTTGTTCAAACTACTAATTTAGCTCTCACCACTATATTTTATTTTTATTTCAGTCAAACTATAAATAAATCAAAATTTTAATATATTCCTTAAATAAATGTATGTCTTTAAAAAAACATTAATTACTCACTTACTCTTCCTCATTCCAATATATCAACAATCACATGACCATAAAGCTTTTGTTTCAATTTTGAAAAATCATTGATCTTTAATTTACTAATTTCATATGCTGAATTAATACTTTGAGAAACCCTAATTTCAATTCGAAATAAATGATGCTTGCTACACACACACATATATATATAGAAGGATAGATTTGGTTATATTTGAATGTAGCAAATATAAGATCGGATTACTTTCTTCATTCTTGGATTCATTTCAATTCTAAAACATTATTTTTTAACTATATAAAAAATAAAAAGGATGAACAAATCTAAATATATATATATATATATATATATATATATATATATATATATATATATATGTAATAAATTAATTACATCCAAATGTAATTAGGTTTAGGATATTATTATGATAACAATTATTTTAGTTTTTAAAATTATTTATTCTTAATTAGTTGACTTATTATATATATACTAAGTTAATACATACAACTTAGATATGGCTCAAATTCTACCCTTTTAGTGTCCTAAACTAAATTACATCCATCAAAAGAGAGAGGAAAAGGGGGCAAAATAAAATAAAATAAAATAAAATAAAAACTACGACAACAAAGTTAGATCCGGATGGGAGCAAAAGGACACGCCAGGGGCGCGTTGGAAGGATGGTTGTCGTTACCTTAGGATGTGGGCCCAGGAGGACATCCTTCCATCTGGATCGTCCGAATCAGGCACAGATGGTGGAATGGAGACGAGTGGACGAAAAAGACTCTATCATGAAGCAGTCTTCCTGTAAGGTTAGTATTTTATTATGCTTTTATTTTCCACTGTTAAGTCATGCTTTTCAATCGAGAATTTTATTTTTCTTCCTTTTTTTTGTTCTATTTTTCATGTCCCAATTCCATCATAATTTTCTCTTTTCTCAAATCAGTTGTCGAGGCCCTGTTGCTCCAGTAGTTCATTTTGAAGCCCTGTTTTGAGTGCAAAGATGATCATGCACGATAATCTAAAGGTTCTATTTCTTAACGGAAATAATCTAAAGATTCTATTTCATCCTCAAAACACGAGTGGTTAGTTGGCCGTGGATCTTAATTTTGACGAAAACAACTGATACGGCTGGCCATTTCTCCGGGGCAGTATTATCATCCGTGCGATTTTCGAAAGCAATGATGTGACAACAAAACCCAAGGCCTCCAGCGTCGGTCTTCAGAGCCGGCCCCCAGCGTCGGCCTCCAGCGTCGGTCTTCAGAGCCGGCCCCCAGCATCGGTCTTCAGAGCCGGCCCCCAGCGTCGGCCTCCAGCGTCGGCCCCCAGCACCGGCCCCAGCGTCGGCCCCCAGCATCGACATCCAGCGCCGGCCGCCAGCGCCGGTCTCCAGCGTCGGCCCCCAGCGTCAACCACCAGCATCGGTTTCCAGCATTGGTCACGGGCATTGGCCTCCAGCATCATGAAACTCTGGTTCCTGCCTCTAGCACTGCCATCCGGCGTCAACCCCTAGTGTCGGCCTTCATGCAAGAACTAGTCTTAGGCAACCGACCCCGCGATCTAAGGTCTACTGCCGGATACCTCACTTACCAAAATCACGGGCCAGAGTAACCTGATCAGCAGTTACCGCTATAAGCGGCCCTTATCCAGCAACAGTCCAACAACTTACCGTTCGATGAAACATCACAACGGAACAGATTCGGCAGTTCCAACAGACCAAGGTACACGGATCCCCAACAGGTACAAAAGGAGGACCCGAGCTCCATGCAAGGGGACTCGGACTCAAAAACTTACTCGTCATTCATTTGATCCAATATCATATCCCTGTTCGACGACTCACTAACTTGGGCGTCGGAGGGTCCCCGCCGAAACTACCGGCCCGGAACTTTTTTACAGGCTCCAGGAGGAAGACGGTGGCCTCTCTGCGCACACGGTGATTTTAGCCTGCCCGACGTTCATCATATGTGATTCGGCCGCAACAGATTGGCACGCCAGGTAGGGGGGACGCAGACCGGGTCAAAAATTCTCCCTAGAATCCTCCAATTTTGCAAAGGAAGCGATGGTAACCAGGCGAGCACAAGAGGCTTCCTCTAGCCAGGCAGCCGGGAACATCTCGCGAGTTGAGCATTCGGAGGCCAACCCCATGCTCCACCCCTCGCACCGACAAGCCAACCCGACCGGCTTGATGTTCTAACCCATCAGGTCCAAGATCTGACGACGATGCTCCGGGGGCTGCAAGAGCATTATGTGGCTGCTGTAACTCAACCCCCTGCGATGGGCGAAGGGGTGCGAAGAACAGTCCAGTCTCATCAAGGAGGGACCCCGCCTGAGGTCTCTCACCGCTCACCGCCAAACCTCATCACCAAGGGACCTCGAAGCGACGACGGTCTCCCTCCCGCCGCTCCGGTCGTTCCCACCGCCGACCGGAAGAAAAGGAGTCCAAACAAGCACATTCGTTGCACCGGCGATCTTCTTCTTCCGACTCGTCCCTAGGGACCTCTAAGCGACGACGGTCTTCCTCCCATCGCTCCGGCCGTTCCCACTACCGACCGAAGAAAAGGATCCCAAGCGAGCACATTCATTGCGCCGGCGATCTTCTTCTTCCGACTCATCCCGAGGTAAAGCTCCCCGAAAAAACCACCCGTCGGGCCGAGCAAAGGCTTGACGAGTACCATCGGCGGTTGGACGAACTCAGCCGTTGGATCGCCGATCCCTATGCTGCGGAGTATGAGCGTCGCCCCCACTTTCTCGCCATATCATGGAGGAACCGATCCCCCCCCCCCCGATTCCGTCTCCCTCAATTGGATCCATATGACAGAACGACGGACCCCTGGACCATCTGAAAAGCTACAAAGTCCTCATGCAGGTCCAGGGAGCGATGGATTCCTTATTATGCATCGCCTTCCCGGCCACACTCCGTAAGGCGGCACGCGCGTGGTACTCCCGTCTACCCCCGCGCAGCATTAACTCGTTTCGGCAACTTGAGCGGTCCTTCGGGCTCATTTTGATGCCTGTCGAAAGATCCCACGAGTTGCCGATAGCCTTTTTGCTGTCCAACAGAAGAGTGGCAAGACCTTAAAGGATTTCGTTGCTCGATTTAAGGAAGCGGCGCTGGAGGTGTACAACCTGGAGGACTCTGTCGCCACTTTGGCCCTAAAGAGAGGACTTTGCCCGTCCAGATTCGCTTACTCCCTGGATAAGAAGCCTCCGCGTTCCTACGCCGAGCTTCTGAGCCGGGCACAGAAGTACATCCGCGCCGACGAAGCAGATTCTTCCCGGAGAGAAGTTGACAAGAACCCCGGTAACAAACCACCGCCTTCTGACCGCGCTGGTGCACAACCTCGGAAGCTCAAGCCTCCACGACGCTCGGATCGCCGGCCACAGGCACTGGTTCCTAAAGAGCAGTTCACTCCCTCATGGCCCCCATCTCCCACATCCTATTGGAGATCGAGGAGGAACCGTATTTCAAGCGTCCGGTTCCCTTGAAGTCCGGAGGCCCCCGTAACAAGGAGTTTTACTGCCGGTACCATCGGGACTACGGTCACGACACTGAAGACTGCCGCCATCTAAAAAGGCCATCGAGGAGCTAGTTCAGCAAGGCCAACTGAGCAAGTTTGTCCGAAGGGGGAATCTCCCCGCGGCGGGCCCCATGATGCCCTCAGGTAGCTCGGCTGGCATGGATAATACCCCAACTGAAAAGATCATAGCTATGATCTCTTGGGGAGCGGATGGTGGTTCGAAGAGGCCGCGAGAGGGATTAGACTCTGTAATACCTTTCTTCGGAAAGGATCTAGATGGGGTAGTTAATAAACATGACGACAGCGTCGTGGTATCTATGACTATAGCTAAACACCCTGTAAAAAGAATTCTAATTGATAGTGGGAGCTCTGTGGATGTCTTGAGTTATGAGGCTTTTGTTCGGATGAAGTTATCAAGATCTTTACTTCGACCCGTTTCCACACCGCTTATGGGCTTCACGGGAGACTCGGTGAACGTCGAGGGCGAAATTGCTCTCCCCGTCACGGCTGGAACCCCTCCGTGTCAGAGCACGGTGGTAAAACTTCTTGGTGGTCCGGGTCCCGCTGGCTTACAACGCCATCTGGGAAGACCGGGGCTGAATCTGCTGAACGCCGTGATCTCCACCAAGAGACTACTGGTGAGGTTCCCTACTAATGAAGGGATCGGAGAAATGAAGGGGGAGCAAAGCTGATGCAGGGCGATATTCAAAACGCCTGCAACTCAAGAACGATCTAATCTGCGAGAAAAGAATTCGTCCATGTTTGGTTCGAATCTTGACAAGAAAAGGAGAAAATTTTGAATTTTGATCACTCTCAATCCGAAATTTAAAGGAAGAGCAATTGAATTTTCAATTCAATTGTTTTGAATCAGAAAAAAAAAAAAGAAAACATTCATCTTTATTCAAGAGGAAAAAAAAAGGAAATCTAAAACAGCGTCTTTCTTCTCTGCCTCTGATCAGGGGAGAGCCACCTTCTTTCACGAAGCATCGGTGGCACATCTCTGGGTGAGCTTCTGCTCAATTATCATCTCTTTTTTTTTATTTGCTTTCTCACCTTGACATTCCCTTTAGGCATTGAACTCTCTAGTCGCCCTGAAGAACCTCTGGACCCTGAGCGATACCGCTATCGACCAAGCGCGGGAGGAGATGTTGTCCCTCCAAGTCAAGGAAGAAAAGGCAGAGATGGCCCTGGAGGATACTCGGGCCACCCTAAAGGGTGAATCAATGTCATCCGGCTAAGAGCCGAGAAGGCTGAGTATGCGCTGAAAGTTGCCCAGCGCCGCGCAGCCAATGAGCTGGATAATGCTCAGGTGGCCGAGGAAAAACAGAAAGTAGCCGAGGAGAAGCAGAGGGCAGCCGAAGAGAAGCTGAAGGTGGCAGAATTGGAGGTGTGTGTTTAAAGACCCAATTAAGTTCTGCCTCCATTGAGATAGATGCGGCCAAAGAGGCCACCCGCCAGTGCGTCACCAAAATTGCAGATTTGGAGGCGGCGGTGACAGAGGCCCAGAGGGGGCTGTCGAGTCCGAGAAAAGAGCTCTCGAGGTGGAAAAAGAGTTGCCAAGGCCGTAGAGGATTTTAGAAAGTCCAAAGCCTTCGATAAGGAGGTGGCTGAGTCAGCGGCGTTTGCTTATAACGCCGGCTTCCAAGACTGCAAGGATAAAATCCAGGAACTCTACGACCTAGAGGATATTGAGGGACTGAAGCCTGATGATGTTCCTGAGGATGATGTCCCGGCCCCAGATGACCTTTAATAGCTTTAGTTTTCTCTTTTTGTATCGATCTATGCCTGACTTGAGTCGGCAACTTGTAGCCTTTTAGCTATCAATGAATGTTTTTCCCTCACTGTGCACCTTTGGTCATAATCAGCTTCAGCTGAGTCAGCTGTCATGAATCACCAACCAATGGTGCTTTGTCAGATTGATTACACAGAATGTGACTGTGAGCCACATTGTCCCAAATACCAACACAGGGAGCCAACTTTTAGTGCCGATGCAGGGCGTCAGTGTCTAATATGCCAACAAGAGCCAGTCTTTGGTGCCAACACGGAGTTGGTCTTTAATATGTCGACGCGGTGCCGGTCTTCAATGTGCCGACGCGAAGCCGGTCTTCAATATGCCGACGCGGAGACGGTCTTTAATATGCCAACGCGGAGCCGGTCTTCAATATGCCGACGCGGAGCCGATCTTTAATATGCCGATGCGGAGCCGGTCTTTAGTGCCAACATGGAGTTGGTCTTTAATATGCCGATGCGGTGCCGGTCTTCAATGTGCCGATGCGGAGCCGGTCTTCAATATGCCGACGCGGAGCCGGTCTTTAATATGCCGACGCAGAGCCGGTCTTCAATATGCCGACGCGGAGCCGGTCTTTAATATGCCGACGCGGAGCCGGTCTTTAGTGTGCCAATGCGGAGTTGGTCTTTAGCGCCAACGCAGAGTTGGTCTTTAGCGCCAACGCGGAGTTGGTCTTTAGTGTGCCAACGCGGAGTTGGTCTTTAGCGCCAACGCGGAGTTGGTCTTTAGCGCCAACGCGGAGTTGGTCTTTAGCGCCACACGGAGTTGGTCTTTAGTATGCCGACGCGGTGCTGGTCTTCAATATGCCGACGCGGAGCCGGTCTTCAATACGCCAACGCGGAGCCGGTCTTTAGTGTGCCAACGCAGAGTTGGTCTTTAGTGTGCCAATGCGGAGTTGGTCTTTAGCGCCAACACAGAGTTGGTCTTTAGTGTGCCAATGCGGAGTTGGTCTTTAGTGTGCCAACGCGGAGTTGGTCTTTAGCACCAACGCGGAGTTGGTCTTTAGTATGCCGACGCGGTGCCGGTCTTCAATACGCCGACGCGGAGCCGATCTTTAGTGTGCCAACGCGGAGTTGGTCTTTGGTGCCGAACGTACTCATCCGAAAACAAGTGAACATGTTGAACATTCATTTATCAAATAGATTCAAATTAACGAGATAGCGTTCTATTGATAATACCGGCGTAAGTTGTCGGCGTTCCAAGTGTGAGGGAGCGGTTTTCCACCTAGCTCTTCAACTTTGTACGCCCCGTGGTGAAGTACCTCCTTGACACGGTATGGTCCTTCCTATTTTGGTGCCAGCTTGCCCCCCTCTGTCGGCTTTGATACTTCAGCTCTTCGCAGAACGAGGTCTCCAGGATGGAATATCTTGGGCCGCACCCGAGCGTTGTAGTGCTTGGCCACTCGCTGACGGAATGCTGCCATGCGAAGCTGTGCTTGGTCTCGCAATTCTTCCACCAAATCCAGATCGGCCCTCAGCTGGTTTGAGTTGCCTTCTTCGTGGTATAATTCCGTCCGGGGGCTAGGAACTCCTATTTCCACCGGGATGACCGCCTCGGTCCCAAAGACCAGGCTAAAAGGGGTTTCCCCAGTAGGTGCTTGCGGCGTCGTATGGTAAGCCCACAGTACACTGGAGAGTTCCTCCACCCAGCATCCTTTGCAGCTATCTAGCCGAGCCCTGAGTCCTTGGAGGATGATGCGATTGGTCACCTCGGCTGCACCGTTGGTTTGGGGGTGCCCTACTGAGGTGAATCGATGATGGATTCCTAGGCCGTCGCAGAATTCCTGGAAGGCCGTGTTGTCAAACTGCCGACCGTTATCTGTAACGAGGGTGTGCGGTAGCCCGAATCAGCACACCACAGACTTCTAGAAGAAAGTCCTTATTTTGGCTTCCATGATCTTAGCAAGAGCCTCCGCCTCGATCCACTTGGTAAAATGGTCGACGGCCACCACTAGGAACTTGCGTTGTCCGGAGGCAGGAGGGAACTGTCCCAGGATGTCCATGCCCCACTGTGCGAAGGGCCATGGTGCAGCTAGAGGGGTCAATTGGGATGCCGGCTGATGTTGAATATTGGCATGACGCTGGCAGCTGTCACACCTTTTAACGAGTTCGGATGCGTCATCCTTCATTGTCAGCCAATAATACCCCTGCCGCAGGGCTTTATATACAAGAGCCCTGCCCCTCAGATGGCTTCCACATATCCCTTCATGTATCTCCCGCAGAATATAATTGGTTTCGATGGGACCGACACACCTAAGGATAGGGTATGAGAACGACCTTCGGTAGAGCTTTCCTTCCATAATGAGAAACTTTGGGGCCCATCTTTTAAGCTTCTAGCTTCGGTAGGGTCTTCTGGGAGGTTACCCCTAGTAAGGTACCAGACATAGGCATCCATCCAGGAGGGCTCCTGCTCCACTGGTAAAGTTTCTGTTGATACGTCAATACTCGGGGCTTCTAAGTGCTCCATATAAGCTTTTCCCAACATCCCATCAGCTGAAGTGGCAAGACGGGATAGGGCGTTGGCTCTAGCATTCTCCTGTCGAGGAATGTAGCTGACGCTGAAATGAGTGAAGGGGGAAACCAGCGAGTGCACCATATTTAAATAGTGAGCCATGATGGGATCCCTTGCCTCGTATTCCCGTGTAATCTGGCCAGCAACCAGTTGGGAGTCGGTGAATGTCCTAAGGCGTTTCACCCCAAGCTCTCGAGCTAATCTCACACCGGACAGCAAAGCTTCATATTCTGCCTGATTATTAGTGGCTGGAAAGAGGAAGCGAAGTGCACACTCGGTCACCACCCCATCCGAGTTGGCCAAGATGAGGCCTGCTCCGCTCCCTTGAGAATTCGATGCCCCATCCACATGAAGGACCCATTCATCAGCACTGGTTCCGAGGGGCTGAGTGTCCGTAGGGGGTCTTTAGGTTGCTCCATTCCCCAAGTACATTCGATCAAAAATCTGCCAAGACTTGAGACTTCATAGTCGAACGGGGCGGAAAGATAGATCAAATTCCCCTAGCTTGAGGGCCCACCTTGCCAGCCGGCCGAAAGTATCTGGGTGAGCAAGAACTGTCCTCAGAGGTTGGTCTGTGATCACCGCGATTGGGTGGGCTTGGAAGTACGGCCACAGACGCTGGGCAGACATGATCAATGCAAAGATGATCTTTTCTATATTTGAATATCGGGTCTCGGCATCGTGAAGCACCTTACTCGTGTAGTATACTGGCCTTTGCGTGCCATTGGTGTCCATGCGGACCAGTACAGAGCTAACAGCTTCAGGAGAGGCCGCAAGGTATAGAAGGAGTTCTTCTCCACCCGTCAGCTTGCCTAGCAGTGGCGGGGTAGATAAGAATTCCTTTAACCCTTCGAACGCCTCCTGGCATTATTTCGTCCATTCAAACTCGTTGACTCTGCGAAGCGCCTTGAAGAAAGGTAGACACCTTTCAGCGGACTTGGACAGGAAGCGGCTTAGGGCGGCCACCCTTCCTGTCAGGCGCTGTACTTTCTTCTTATTGGCAGGAGGCCTCATGTCCAAGATGGCTTGGACTTTGTCCGGGTTTACTTCGATACCCCTCCGGGTTACCATGAAGCTCAAGAACTTCCCAGCTGTCATCCCAAATGCACACTTACGAGGGTTCAGCTTCATCTGGTACCGACGAAGGTTGTCAAAAGTTTTCGCTAGGTACGCGATATGGTCAGTGGCGTGAATGATTTTTGTCAACATGTCATCCACGTACACTTCCATATTACGTCCTATCTGGCCTTCAAAGACCTTGTTCATCAGCCTCTGGTAAGTGGCTCCCGTATTCTTTAACTCGAAAGGCATTACCTTGTAGCAGTATAACCCCTTCTCATTATGAAGGAGGTGGCTTCTTCGTCCGCTGGGTTCATCCGGATCTGGTTGTATCCAGAGAAAGCATCCATGAAGCTAAGGACTTCATGGCTAGATGTAGCGTCCACCAATTGATTGATTCGGGGCAGGGAAAAGCTGTCCTTAGGGCATGCCTTGTTGAGGTCGGTGAAATCTACACACATTCTCCAACTTTCGTTGGTCTTGCGGACTAGCACCATGTTAGCCAACCATTCGGGGTAATGGACTTTCCGAATATGGCCCGCAACCATTAACTTGCGGACTTCCTCATCGATAGCTTTCTGTCTGTTGGGGCGAAGTTTCTTTTTTTCTGTCGGATCGGCCGACACTCTGGCTTGAGGTTGAGTCGATGGGTGATCACTTCTTCGGGGACGCCCGACATGTCTGAGGATGACCATGCGAAGGCGTCAATGTTGGCACGCAGGAAAGTAAGAAGTTGATGGCGTGCCTCCTCCGGAAGCAATGCCCCCACCTGAACAGTCCTTGCCAGGTCATCACCCAAGGGGAGGGTTAGAAGGTGCTCTGCCGGCTCTCCCCTTCTTCCCAACTCCCGGGGATCGAGTGACTCAGAGGATGCCGCCGACGCCGCGTCCAGCGGGCTGGGAGACAAATGGTAGCAGGGCGGGAGCGGGCTTTGCTCCCCTTTCATTTCTCCGACTCCTTCGTTGGTGGGGAACCTTACCAATAATCTCTTGGTGGAGATTACGACATCCAGCAGATTCAACCCTGGTCTTCCCAAGATAGCGTTGTAAGCCAGTGGGACCTAGACCACCAAGAAATTTATAACCACAGTGCTCTAACATGGAGGGGTTCCAGCCGTGACCGGGAGGGCAATTTCCCCCTCGACATTCACTGAATCTCCCGTGAAGCCCATTAGCGGTGTGGCAATGGGTTGGAGTAAAGATCTTGACAAGTTCATCCGAACAAAAGCCTCATAGCTCAAGACATCCACCGAGCTCCCACTATCAATTAAAATTCTTTTTACAGGATGTTTGGCTATAGTCATGGACACCATGACGCTGTCGTCATGCTTATTAACCACCCCATCTAGATCCTTTCCAAAGAAAGGAATTACAGAATCTATTCCCCTCGTTGCCTCTTCGAACCGCCACCCGCTCCCCAGAAAATCATAGCTATAGTTTTTTTAGTTGGAGCATTATCTACGCCAGTCGGACGACTCGGAGGCACCGGGGGGCCCGACGCAGGAAGGTTTCCCCTTCGAACAAATTTGCTCAGGTGGCCTTGCTGAACCAGCTCCTCAATGGCCTTTTTCAGATGGTGGCAGTCCTCGGTGTCATGACCGTAGTCTCGATGGTACCGGCAATAAAACTCCTTGTTGTGGGGAGCCCCAGACTTCAAGGGAGTTGGACGCTTGAAATAAGGTTCCTCCTCTATCTCCAGCAGGATGTGAGAGATGGGAGCCATGAGGGGGGTGAATTGCTCCTTAGAAACCAGTGTCTTAGGTCGGCAATCTGGACGGCGTGGATGCTCGGGCTTCCGAGGTCGTGCACTGGCGTGATCAGTAGGTGGTGGTTTATTACTGATGTTCTTGTCAACTTTCCTCCTGGAAGAATCCGCCTCGTCGGCACGGATGTACTTTTGGGCTCGGCTCAGAAGCTCAGTATAGGAACTCGGATGCTTCTTATCCAGGGAATACGCGAACCTGGATGGGCGAAGTCCTCGTTTCAGGGCCAAAGTGGACACGAAATCTTCCAGGTTGTACACCTCCAACGCCGCCTCCTTAAATCGAGCGACAAAATCCTTCAAGGTCTCGCCATTTCTCTACTGAACAGTAAAGAGGCTATCTGCCACTTGCGGGATCTTTCGACAGGCATCAAAGTGGGCCAGGAAAGATCGCTCGAGTTGCCGAAATGAGTTGATGCTGCGCAGGGGCAAGCGGAGTACCACGCGCGCGCCGCTTTCCGAAGAGTGGCCGGAAAGGTGACGCATAAAAGGGAGTCCGTCGCTCCCTGGAACTGCATAAGGACCTTGTAGCTTTCCAGGTGGTCAAGGGGGTCCGTCGTCCCATCATATGGATCCAGTTGGAGGAGACGGAACCGGGGCGGGACCGGTTCCTTCATGATATGACGAGAAAGGGGGACGACGCTCATAAGCCATCCCGTAAGGGTCGGCGATCCGGCGGCTGAGCTCATCCAACCGTCGTGATACTCGTCGAGCCTTTGCTTGGCCCGACGGGTGGTTTTCCGGAGAGTGCCATCTCGGGATGAATCGGAGGAAGGAGCTGAAGAAGATCGCCGGCGCAAAGAATGCGCCCGCCTAGACTCTCTTTCCTCTGGCCGGTGGTGGGAACGACCAGAGTGGCGAGAAGGGGACCGCCGTCGCTTCGAGGTCCCTCGGTGATGAGGTTCGGGGGGTGAGCGGTGGGAGACCTCAGGCGGGGTCCCACCTTGGTGAGACTGGACTGTTCCCCGCATTCCTTCGTCAAGCGTAGGGGGTTGAGTTGTAGCAGCCAAATGATGCTCTTGCAGCCCCCGGACCATTGTCGTCAGATCCTGGACCTGGTGGGCCAGAGCTTCGAGCCGGTCAAGTTGGCTTATCTGCGCAGGGGGTGGAACATGGAGATTGGCCTTCGAATGCTCAGCCCGTGGAATGCGCCCGGCTGCTTGACTGGAGGAAGCCTCCTATGCTCGCGTGGTCACCATCGTTTCCCTCGCAAAATGGGTTGGGTCACAGGGAGAACTTTCGTCTTCCTCCCGTGTGAACTGTTCCCCTACCTGGCGCGTCAATCTGTTGCCGCCAACTCACTTATGATGAACGTCAAATAGGCTAAGATTGTGGTGAGCGTAGAAAGGTCGCCGTCTTCCTTCTAAAGCCTGCAAAAAGTCCCGGACCGGTAGTTCCGGTGGGGACCCTCCGACGCCCAAGTCAGCGAGTCGTAGAACAGGGATATTATATCTAAGTGGAATTTTTAAAGAGGAAGCCAGAGAGAGTCCCCCTCGCATGGAGCTCGGGTCTCTTTTTTATACCTGTCTGGGATCCCGTTTACCTCGTTCTGTTGGAACCGTCGAATCTTCCCTGTTGTGATGTTTCATCGAACGACAAGTCGTTGGGCTGTCGCTGGATAAGGGCCGCTTATAGCGGTAACTGCCGATCGAGCTAACACTTGCCCGTGATTTCGGCGAGCGAGGTGCTCGGCAGTAGACCTTAGATCACGGGATCCGTTGTATGAGACTGGTCATTGTGCATGTGAAAGATACTGAAGGCCGACGCTGAGAGTCGGAGCTGGAGGCCGGCGCTGGAGGTTGACGCTGGAGGGCGGCGCCAGTCTCAGTACTGGGGCTAACGCTGGGGGCCGACGCTGAAGGTCGACGCTGTAGGCCGTCACTGGATGCCAGCGCTGGAGGCCGGAGCCAAAGTCTCAGCGCTGGGGGCCGACGCTGGAGGCCGTCACCGGATGCCAGCGCTGGAGGCCGGAGCCAAAGTCTCAGCGCTGGGGGCCGACGCTGGAGGCCGGCGCTGGAGGCCGTCACTGGATGCCAGCGCTGGAGGCCGGAGCCAAAGTCTCAGCGCTGGGGGCCGATGCTGGAGGCTCCGCGAAAGGAGTTTTGCTGTCACATCATTGCTTTCAAAAACCGTGCAAAAGATAATACTATCCAGAGGAAATGGCCAGCCGTATCACTTTCAGTAAAAATGGTGTTGTCATTTTTAATTTAACCATTTATATTTACTTTAAATGCATACTCCAATTGACTATATTTGAATTCAAGAGGCAACATACCTATTCCTACTCGATCATTACGTGCAAGAATTAGTATTTCATCTTTATGCTTAAAAAAAAGGCATTAACGGTAGAATCCATCAAATTTAAGTATTTCATCTTTATGCATGCTCCAATTGACTATATTTTTGAGATGTTACGGCTGTATATTGGCCAATATAATGGAATATCTCGGTTCTTTTAATGCACAACCATGGCACTTCATTTCAGTTGTGATGAGTAATATCTCGGGTTCATCTTATGGTGCTAAGAATATTTCACATATTAAATGATAAGCTATTGGTATGTAACAAGGGAATACGATAGCCTTGTAGATCTCCTTCGGAGCTTCAACTATTTTGAAATCTAAGCTTTGATCGACTCAGAGGAAAGAGACGTCAAAAAGTCTCTTTCTTCTTTATCCAAGAAAATTGTGCAGAGAAGACTAGCTATTGGAACTAAGGCTGAAAACGGATCGGATAAACTCCGACCGTATCCGGATCCATATTCGAATTATATCAAATTCGGATAGTTATTTTACTGTTTAATCGGATTCGGATACGGATTCGGATATCTAATCCAAAAAATAATCGGATACAAATACGAATACAAATTTATATATATTTAAATATGGATACGGATATCCGTTTTATTATATCTAAAGGGATAATATTTTAACTTTTTAAAATTTCATTTTTCAAATCAAAGCCCGCCACGCCAACCCGAGCGCCGGGACGGCCCAAAAAAAGCTATTTTTTAAGTTAAAACAATAACTTCACACAGTTCACAACGCTCGGAACGGAAGGCATGTATGATCCGATGATCGACACGTCGATAGTGGTACGGATCATCATTAAAACAATAACATCAGAAGGCCTACGAGCTCTCCGTGCTCTGCGACGCCGAGGTCGCCCTCATCATCTTCTCCAACCGCGGGAAGCTCTATGAGTTCTGCAGCAGCTCCAGGTAGTGGGCAGCGGACGAGAACTTGGTAAAAAGCAGCGAGGTAAAAGCTTCTTCTTTTATTTATTTATTTTTTGTTTGGATGTTTCGTTCTCTTTCTTGGTCTTGATCTGTTTCCGGTTTTAGATCTCGGGGGAAGGGGCTGTTCCCGTTGCTGTTCTTGTGTCCTTTTTGGTGAAACAATAAAAAGGAACTCAGATCTGCTGAGAAAAGAAACTAGTGATCTATAAAATTCAGAACTTTCCCCAGCGGGTAACCTCCCTTCGCATGCCTCTCCTATCCCTCTCTCTCCTTGTAATCTCCCCATGGCCCTCGCGAGGGGAAGGGTACTGGACCTTCGCGAAGCGGCGGAACGGGCTGCTCAAGAAGGCCTACGAGCTCTCCGTGCTCTGCGACGCCGAGGTCGCCCTCATCATCTTCTCCAACCGCGGGAAGCTCTATGAGTTCTGCAGCAGCTTCAGGTAGGGGGCAGCGGACGAGAACTTGGTAAAAAGCAGCGAGGTAAAAGCTTCTTCTTTTATTTATTTATTTTTTGTTTGGATGTTTCGTTCTCTTTCTTGGTCTTGATCTGTTTCCGGTTTTAGATCTCGGGGGAAGGGGCTGTTCCCGTTGCTGTTCTTGTGTAAAGCTTCTTCTTTTATTTATTTAGTTAGTTAGACAATGTCCTTAATTCATAGTTTGTAATTTTTTAGGAATTTTATTTTATATCTGCTTATGAAATTCTTTTAAGTTGAAGTGGACTAATTATACTTGCAGCTTGTTTTCGCTATTTCTCTAGAAATTTCTATCTTACATCTGCATATAAAATTCTTTTGATTTGATTTGAAATCGATACACTTGCAGATTGTTTCTTCTTTTCAAGGCTTTTATCTTGCTTCCAAATTAGCCAGAATTAGTTTTGCATCTGTGATGTTATTATATATAGAGGTCCTAGAGGCCAACTCTCTTCATGATTGATAAATAAATGGACTAGATAAGCATTGAATGAGCATTCTGAGAAAGAGATACAACATATGTTTGTGGTGTTGAAATATCTAGTCAAGGTATTTTTCACTTGACCTTCTTTATTGATTCATGCGATCCTGTTGTATTTATGCATTTTTTTTGTATTAGTGAACTGCAAATTCTTATATATGTCTATATTTTTGCAAAAATTCTTGTCTCAATGCTTAATGATTTCCATCTCAAATATTTTAGGTCCTGTTACAATGTTGCTTAGTTTGATTTGTTGTGGATTTCAACCTCTTTCAAGTTTTTTAAGAGAACATTTAGGTAGCCATATTCTTATTGCCTATGTTTTGCTCTTGTGGTAGACAATGAGTTTAGTGACTTTTAGTATTCCTCTATTTATTAACTCTTTCATAATTATTCATCATATAACACCATCATAAGATCATAGAAGTTTTTATCTTCATATCTGTATCCGTATATAACATATATGGATATTCTTGATATTAATTCATATCCGTATCCGTATATAATAAATATGGATATGCTGGATATCCGATTCATATCCGTATCCGTATATAATAAATATGGATATGCTGGATATCCGATTCATATCCGTATCCGTATATATAATATGGATATACTTAATATCCGATTCGTATCCGTATCCGTTTAGAATAAATATGGATATAAATTTTAATATCCGTTTAGTATTCGTATCCGTATTCGTATCCGTTAAAAAATATGGATACAAATATAGATATACTACTATCCGATCCGTATCCGATCCGTTTTCAGTCCTAATTGGAAAGGAAATGTGTACGTACGGGCTTGATGACTTGAGCACGCGTTTCTCAAGTCAATATCCACTCTCCATCCAGGACTTGGTCTACTATGCTTACAAATAAAAAAAATAAAAAACAGAATCATAGCAAATTATGCAATTAGTCTTGTAACTTAGAAGACTATAAAATAGCTAAGATAATAGGCTTTCGTTATTTAAATATATAATATTTTAATCAACAACAATAACAATAATAATAATAATAAAAGAAAGACACTTTAGCTCTTGGCCATCAATTAATGAAACAGGAAGTAAAAATATATGCCAACTGTATAGCATTGTTTCCTCATGCAAAAAATATGTGCTCCAATTAATGCGCTGCGTAGGAAGGCATATTTTTTAATTTAAAATATCATGTTTTTGTGATTCTTTTTCTAAAGGCTACCTATCACATCTCATAATGATGTTACGGCATTCACATTCTTGGCGTTTTTTTGAGATATATAATTTTTAAAAAAATTAAAAATAATTTATTTATTTATTTTTTCCGTATGTGTGCATATGTACAGCCTATATGATTTTGTTAATATTATATACTTATTTTAACAAAAAATGATAGCAAAATCATATGATATATAATACAACATTAATCAAATGCTAGAGTATTGCATCTATTATTTTCAAATATAAGACCATTTGTGTGACTTTTCAACTTACAAAAAAAATCTTATCAAAAAATAAAAAATAATTTTTATATATATATATTTTCTTTTATATCGTGCATGCGTGCACATGCACATAAGATGGCATATTATTAACCTTTACTAATAGTTCATTCATGTTACCTATAACTTATATCTAATTTATTTTATTTAGTTGAATTTCAAAGGATGAAGGCCAAGGCTACAATATTATTTTTTCTCTTTGCCCACCTTGATAATTCTAGCATACTTTTCTTAGGATAGGCATTCTAGGGAGCCCATCTGGATAAATTTGGCCAATTATTATGGTGAAATTTAGTTGAATTGATATAATCATAGCAAATTATATTAATAACATCTTTGTGCTCTATGTCATGAATATATTTTGAGATAAGTTAATTTACTTTTAATAGGGACATCTGGTAAGATAAGGAGAAAAAAAAAGGTTTTGTTTGGGGGGTTTAAATTTTAATAACAAATATGCTTAGCATCTGTCATGCATATATCACCTCAATAGCTGATTGATTTCACCAAAAGAAACGCCAATCAAAATTTTTAAAGTCTTGATTGCTGTAGACTAGTTCAGAGTCGAGAGTTTGCCCGTCATAGAAGGCAGCTCCTGCAGGTGATCCAGACAGCAACAGACCTAATAGGTTGGGTTGGCAAGTCGTCATCGACCAGCAATTGATGAGGTTGGAGGTTTGGAATTATCGATCCAAATCCTCCCCACCGCAAACCTACGATCCAGTTGATTGACCGCAGGAGCATATAACCGTGGATGCAATGTGAATTTCTTGAACATACGCATTCATACACGTTTGCAGTCAATTATTGTGCACAATATACGTATTTACCTTATCTGCAGTCCATACTTTTGGCCCTAAGAACAGATGTGAAGTTGTTGAGCCATCCAATTCCAACGACCACGTCCCATGTCACATGATCCAAAATGGGTGCAAATTGGACTAAAATAAAGATATCCCTATTTCACCTTATCTGCATTACATCCATTAGTAAATTTACTTATTTACCTTTTTTTATTAACATAATTACAAACTTTCAGTGAAAATTTTGCAAACAGCCATAAATCATAATTTTTCTAAACTTGATCCGTTCATTCAGCCTAAAATTAAAGGAAAAAAAAGGGCCCATAATTGCTTTAAACCTGGGTCTGAAATTGAAATTCAAAGAAAATACAAAAAAAAAAAAAAAAAAACTGAAACGAATGAAATGGATGATTATTACCATATGTCTCAGACTACTTGGGAACAACATTTGGACATTTATTACCTATGCCAAACTCTTCCTACCGGAGTCTGCTAGAAGCCATTTGTGTAGGTAACTTCCACATTGGCCATCCATCTCTTTGCTGCTCTCAGAATAAGCAACAGCTCCCTTCTCAAGTGTCAAGACAGCATACGGATTTATAAAAACCTCTTACAATAACAACCATTTCATAATATTCTTTCCGAGCCTGCAATGGATGATTGGCGTTATCTCTGCTGATTCATTCAAGAAAAATATGCTCTTTTTTTTTCTTTTCTTTTACGGAACATGAGAGTGAAGAGTTTTTCTCCCCCGTCTTTTATTAATAATGGGTCAGAGATGATGGATTGATAATGGAAGTAAATTTATGATAAAGTTTGTAGGAAACATCCAATCACTTTTGGAGCAAAGATTGTCGTACCCATGATGGATTTATAATGGAAGTTAAAAAAAAAAAATCCAATGTTTCTGGTAAACATCCAACCATTTTTTTGGAACAAAAATTGCCCCACTTGTGAAGCTATTAAGTCATATACAAAATTGATGCCATAAATAACTTCTTGTTGTTAAGAAAGATTCTTGAGTCTCTCTTTTGATACCTATCAGAGAAAAAAAATTAATCTCTGCTTTTTCTTATAGTTAGCTGGCACTTTTTTTTTCAGCTTTTCTTACTGTAATAACCCCAATAATGATATTCATGCTGGTCTTAGTTTGAATTTTAGAAAATTTTAGAAAATGAATAGTATCAGTTTGATTTTATAGTGAAATCATTATTATAATCACCATTATATAAGAATCAAGAATCACATGCAAAATATAAGAAGGCCTCTTCAGAATAAGTAGAAAGAAAATTGAATGCAATCAGAGGCAGAGTGTCAAGCCATTATTACTCAGCTTTTTCCATGATTCTTAACTTGAGCTTGCTCATATCTTTCCAATCTATTGCCAGGCTGACCTGGTTAATGCTAGGATGCCACGACATGACCTGGCTGACATGATCAATGCCAAGACACTACGACATAACTTGAGCTTGCTCATATCTTTCCAATCTATTGCCTGGCTGACCTGTCAATACCAAGATACCACGACATGACCTGGCTGACCTGGTCAATGCCAAGATACCACGACATGACCTGGCTGACCTGGTCAATGCCAGGACACTACGACATAACTTGAGCTTGCTCATATCTTTCCAATCTATTGCCTGGCTGACTTGGTCAATGCCAGGATACCACGACATGACCTGGCTGACCTGGTCAATGCCAGGATACTACAACATAACTTGAGCTTGCTCATATCTTTCCAATCTATTGCTTGGCTAACCTGGTTAATGCCAGAATGCCGCGACATGACTTGGCTGACCTGGTCAATGCCAGGACACTACGACATAACTTGAGCTTGCTCATATCTTTCCAATCTATTGCTTGGCTAACCTGGTTAATGCCAGAATGCCGCGACATGACTTGGCTGACCTGGTCAATGCCAGGACACTACGACATAACTTGAGCTTGCTCGTATCTTTCCAATCTATTGCCTGGTTGACCTGGTCAATGCCAGGACACTACGACATAACTTGAGCTTGCTCATATCTTTCCAATCTATTGCCTGGCTAACCTGGGCAATGCCAGGATGCCACGACATGACCTGGCTGACCTGGTCAATGCCAGGACACTACGATATAACTTGAGCTTGCTCATATCTTTCCAATCTATTGCTTGGCTGACCTGATCAATGCAAGAACGCCATGATATGACCTGGCTGACCTAGTCAATGCCATGACACTATGAGACAACCTCTTCCTATCCCCTCACATGGCTTGCATTCTAACAGGGACAAGAGTGATAAAGAGAGGGAGCGAAGCTTCAACGAGCTCTGGTGAAGCAGAGGAGTTTACCAATCAATTATATATTTAATTTGTATTAAAAATATTTAAAAATTTAAAATTTAAATATATATAATATATAAATATTAAAATTTAAATCATTAATATTTATAACCTTCTTACATATTAAATTAGTATATAATATATTATTAATATTTATATATTTTTTAATTTAATTCAGTTTATTTTAAAAAAATTTTATTATTCAATTTTAGTTTGATTTTTCAAAATTAAAATCCAAAAATTTAAAAAGTAATTTATTTATATACCTTATCCACCGGTTTGGCCTATGTAAATTTTTACTTAATCCAAGCTCATAGCCTAAATGTAAATTCAAAAGCTAAAGTCCAAAAGTCATTAACCTAATTAAAGCTCAAACCTAAAACCAAACCTAATTCTAGGACCCCACTCAAAACTAAACCGTAAACTAACCATTCAAATTAATCAAGCCCAAAAGCTGAATTTTTATTCATAAAAGCTCAAAATAAGGATCAAAAAATAGAATTTTTAGTCCAAAAACCTAAAAAAGGGTTACAAATAAAAATTTCAAGTTTTTGAGCTTAAAGTACAAATAATAAACTCACAACGAGAAAAATTTGTTCGAATCAAATTAGTATATTTTGGTTTGTTTGATTATATATTTTAAGAAATTTGATTTGAGCAATTTCGTATAATTTTAAATTAAATAAAAAAACTAATTGAATGCTCACCTAACTTTCAATAATTGAGAAAGACTTAGGATGACAAGTCTCTTCTAGGGTCAACGTGTACGTGTCCAATGTCCAATAATTGAGAGAGGCTTTCCATAAAAAAATCTAGGGTGACAAATTTCTACGACCAGTTGGAATCATTGCAGTGGCCGCCGCAAAAAGAGGGGCAAGTGACGGAAGAGGGAAACAAAAGGAAGGTACTTTAATATTCTTGAGCTTTCATATTTTTCTTTATATTATTTCAATCGCCTTTCCTTCAGCTAGGTGTGACCAATTTAATTTTCTCTACTTTGCTAAATAACATATATTCCTTTTAAGGAGGAAATCCTACAAAAGAAAGGAGCCGATGCATACTTTTATGGTACATCTGTGTGACAAAAGGGGAAAACGAGGAAGAGGAATTCGTAACCTTCTGGTTTCCATAGTCACGCATGTTAGAAATTTATTTAATATATGGGCCTACATATATTATTAATTATGTATTGTAAGTTATCTAAAGAATTATTTCTTTTGAAGTGATCTTATATGGACTAAGTTAGTGGAATTAATGACATCTTATTTCGTATGGATTTGAATCCAATGAATTTGAAGTTTCAACAAATAAATCCAGTTTGTTACTGTTGCTTTTATTTAAATTTAAGTTTAAATAAAAATCAGTTACTTGCAATGGTTTACACTTGGTATATTTTTTGGAATTTTATAAATTTAAATAAAAAAACTAGTTATTTGCCACGATGGATCTTGAACCAAAGATCTAACTTTTAGAGAGATTCCAAGACCACTACGCTAAGGATGGACGTGTTATTTATGGTTTGGAATTCAAACAAATTATTTTGAAGGAAACTCATATAAAAATTCTACCTCTCATAATGTCTGATATTCTAAATTAATTTAATTGAAATATCATGTTACCAAAGTAACCTCTCTTGTATAAATTAATTTATTTGGAATATCAAGACAATTGTATGTTTGTAATTTATGTGAATAGTGATTGGCCCAAAGAAAGGTTATTATTTGGTCTAGTTTTGAACATATCTATGGTAATAAATGTGTGATGATTACTAAGTTTTCTATGTGAGCAATAAGGCGATCAAAGAAAGGCTTGTTGTTTGATAGGATTGATTATCAATATTTGATTACTACACTAAGGTATTGCTTACAAATTGATATTTTGTCCAAAAATTGAATTTTATGTTGTGCTAGGTATCTTTTGATGGACCCCACTAATATTTGAATTTATTGCTTAAATTACATATGCGTGTGTGTGTGTGTGTGTGTGTGTGGATTGTGAACTTAATTGTATTTTTATTTTGTTCTTTGTTTAGTCAATTCCTCTGCTTCTACAATATCTGCAAATATAAATTTCATACCTATGTTAAATGGCACAAACTTTAAAAATTGGAAAGAGAATGTTATGATTTCTCGGACATATGGATCTAGACCTTGCACTTCAAGAGGAACGACCCACTGATCTTATGCAAGAAAGTTCCATTGAGGATAAAAGGAACTTTGAAAAATGGAAACATTCTAATTGCATGAATCTTATGATCATGAAGCGTGTAATTCATAAACATTTAGGGGTGCTATATCTGAAGAGGCTAATGCCAAGTTGTTCCTTGAAAAAATTGAAAAGGATTTTGCCAAAAATAAAAAGTCTGAAACAAGCACACTATTAGCTAGTCTTGTTACAATGAAGTATAAAGGACAAGGGAACATAAGGGAGTACATCATAGAGATGTCTCATCTTATTTCAAAATTAAAGGCACTAAAGTTAGAGTTGTCTTAGGACTTACTTGTGCACTTGATTTTGATATCTCTTTCTACACAATTTAGTTAATTCAAAGTTAGTTACAACTACCAAAAGGACAAATGGACTCTTAATGGGCTCATTTCATGCTGTGTGCAAGAAGAGGAAAGATTGAAACAAGAGAAGACTGAAAGTGCTCACTTGGAAACTACTTCTAAAGACAAGAATAATAAAAGGAAAAAAGATAAAGAAGGTGCAATTGCCCCACCACAAAAGAAACAAATTACTTGTTTCTTTTGCAAAAGTAAGGATTATATGAAGAAAAACTGTACCAAGTATTACGCTTGGCGTGCAAAAAAGGTACGCTTCTTAATTTGATTTTTTCTAAGGTTAATTTAACTTCTATGCCTAGACACACTTGATGGATAGATTCTGATACTACTACTCACATAAGTGTGTCGATGCAGGATTGCCTAAGTTGTCGAACGTCAATTGATACTAAAAAATACATCTATATGGGTGATGACAAATTAGTTGAAGTTGAAGCAATAGGAACTTTTAGGTTATTATTAAAGACTGGTTATTATTTAGATTTGAATGAAGCATATGCCATACCATCGTTTAGACGGAATTTGATTTTTGTTTCTTTATTGGACAAGTTTAGTTACTCTTGTTTATTTAGAAATAGTAAGATTAGTTTATGTCAAGATTCAAATCTTATTAGTGTCAGTTCTTTATCTTTTCATGTTAACCCACATTTGCTTGATATTGTTGCCTCATTTAATGAAACATTGCATTTAAGTTCATGTGGTACTAAACGAAAATTAACCCATGAGAGTTCTGCTATATTATAGCATAAGTGTTTAGGTCATATATCTAAACAAAGAATTAAGAAACTTATGTTAGATAGAATTCTTGATCCCCTTTATTTAACGAACTTTCAAGTTTGCATTGAGTGCATAATAGGAAAGCAGACAGACATTAAGAGATTAGGTGCCGATAGAAGTACAGATATCTTAGAACTCATTCACATTGATATTTGTGGGTCATTCTCTACAGCCTCTTGGAATGATCAACAATATTTCATTTTGTTTATAGATGACTACTCCCGTTATGGCTACTTATATCTAATTCATGAGAAGTCTTAGCCACTGGATGTGTTCAAATTATTCAAAGCTAAAGTTGAAAATCAACTCAATAAAAGGATTGAAGCTGTTAGATTTGACCATGATGGTGAATACTACAACAGATATGATAGATCAGATGAACAATGTCTAGAACCTTATGCTAAATTCTTAGAAGAATATGATATTGTCCCATAATACACCATGCGAGGTAACCCTAGCATGAATGGTGCTGCTAAGAGATGCAATAGGATACTTAAAGACATGGTGAGGAGTATGATTAATCATTTTAGTTTACCATAATCACTTTAGGGGAGGCATTAAAGGCTGTAGCTTACATACTCAATAAAGTACCAACTAATGTAGTACCTTAAAGATAGAAATAATTAAAAAATATATAAATATTTATAATTTGAATGTTGACTTAGTCCTAATAGAGCATAGTAGAAAAAGCAAATTCATGTAGCTGACCCCATGTAGTTGGGAAAAGGCTTAGATGAGTTGAGTTGAGTTGAGTTTAAAGCAGTAGCTAAACCTCCTTATAAATTATGGACAAGCAAGAAGCCTAGCATGAAACATTTTCACATTTGGGTTTGTCCAGCAGAGACAAGGCCATATATGCCAAATGAAAGGGGAAATAAAGTTAGAGATCTCATCTTTGAAGAGAAATTTGTTTCTCCTCCTACAGTTATTATTAACAATGATCAGATTTCTATATTTGACATTGCTCAAACGGCAAATCCAGAATAAGACAATGTTGATGAACTCCTTATTCAAAATCAAGATATTGCTCCTGAAGAGCAAACTTAATAACCTCAAGAAATTTAAGAGCAAATACCATTAAGGAGATCCACTAAAGAGAGAAAAAAATGCAATTCTAGATAACAATATTGTTTTTATCCAATAACATGAAGCTGGCATTGGAGTAATGGAAGACGATCCAATCAACTTCCACCAAGCCATGCAAAGTTCTAACTCTCAAAAGTGAATTGATGCCATGAATGAAGAGATTAAGTCCATGAAAGACAATAACGTTTGGGATCTTGTCCCTTTGCCTAAAGGTGCGATGCCCATTGGTTAAAAATGGATATTTAAGACCAAGAGGGACTCAAAGGGTAATGTAAAAATATATAAAGCTCATCTCATTTCAAAGGGCTTTACTCAAAAGGAAGGCATTGACTAGAAAAAAACTATATAAAAAAACTTTCTCGCTGATTTCTTTGAAAGACTATTTTAGAACTATAATGACAATTGTAGCTCATTTTGATCTTGAGATTTATATTATATGGAAGTAAACATTATGTTTCTTAATGGTGGCATTGATGAAATAATATATATGGTACAATTAGAAAACTTTATATCAATAGATGCAAAGAAAATGATTTGAAAATTAAAGAAATTCATCTACGAACTCAAGCAAGCTTCTTGTCAATGGTATTATAAACTTCATCAAGTTATTATCTCATTTTGTTTTGAGGTGAATTTAATTAATGATTGCATGTACCATAAGTTTGATGGAAGTAAACACATCTTCCTAGTTTTATATGTCGATGATATATTGCTGGCCAGTAACGATATAGGCTTATTATATGAAACCAAGAGATTTCTATAAAAAAAATTTGAAATAAAAGATCTTGAAAATGCCTCTTTTGTATCAGGGATTCAAATACAATGGGATCGTTCTTGAGGTGTTATTGGATTATCACAAAAGAGCTATATTGAAAGGGATCTTAAGAGACTTAGCATGAAAGATGGTAAACCGAGTGACACCCATATTGCTAAACGAGATAAGTTTAGTCTCTACTAGTGCCCCAAGAGTGAGTTTGAAATAAAAGAGATGCAAAGGATTTCCTATGCATCACCTGTAGAGAGTCTAATATATGCTCAAGTATATACGTGTTTAGACATTATGTACATTATTGAAATGTTGGCCATATATTTAAGTAATTTGGGAATAAATTACTAGAAAGCAGCCAAACAGTTTATGCAGTACTTACAGAGAATGAAGAACTATATGCTCACATATAGAAGATTAGATCAAATAGAAATTATTGGCTATTTTGATTTTGATTTTGTCAGATGCCAAGATAGTTGGAAATCCATATTAGACTAGCTAATCTATCTATTAGCTAGAGGAGCTATTTCTTGGAAGAGTGCCAAGCAAATACTCATAGCTTCTTCTATTATGGTAACAGAGTCTTGTTATGAGGTATCCAATCATGAGATATGGCTGCAAAATTTTGTTATTAGGCTACAATTTTAGATGGTATTGAAAGCCCATTAAAATTATTCTGTGATAATAAGTCAGCAGTGTTATACTTCAACAGCAAGAGAAGCTTGTTAAAATCAAAGCAGATAGACATTAAGTTTCTTATTATTAAGGAAAGAGTTCAGAGTGAACAAATATCTATAGAGCATATCGGCATGATTGTGGATCCGCTCACTAAAGGTTTACCATCCAAGATTTTTCATGAGCACATTGCTCATATGAGAGTTGTATCATTAGATGATATGTTTGTCTAGTGAGAGTTTGTATTTGGTTGCTTTTCTATTATAGATACACTTCATGAATATTTTCTACCAAATAAAGTTTATGTTTAATTTTCGCTATGAATTTGGTTGTTATGATATCATTAAAGAATTAAGTAGGACCGGTTAGAAATAGGTATGTGTAGATCACATTATATATAATTTTCATGCTACACATCTATACTTGATATATGTCGTTGGTTATATTAATATATGTAACCATTGATAGATCTAGTTACGATGCATATAATGAAGATCGCTTTGATCCTATATTGACATGATTGATGGACCAGATTGTTTGAAATGATATTTGGTAAAGATAAAAATTTTGAGCTCATAAGGTTATTTTGCAATGCATGATTGTATAATGATATATGTGGCCCAAGTGAAAAATTGTTAGATATTTATTAATATATGAGCCTACATATATCATTAATTATGTATTGTAAATTATTTAAAGAATTATCCTTTTTGAAGTGATCTTATACGGATTAAGTTATTGGGATTAATGACATTTTATTTGGCATGAACTTTGTAATATATAGATCCCAAAAGTCTTGTTTCAAATTTTATGTTGGAACAAAATAGAAATAAGAAAAGTTCAAAAAGTTATTGCTCTTCACGAAAGAGTATGAACTCAAAAGTCATTATTCTTTATGAAAGAGTAAACTTAGAAGTCATTATTTCTCGTGAAAGATTATGAACTTATTATGAAAGGGTATGGTCCCCAAATCAAATGCACAGTTTCTTTTTTTTTTTTTCTGACATCCGATCATGAAAAAAGAAGAGACTCCATACTTTTTAAGAAGAGTTGTTCATTTAAGGCTTGAAAAATTAAGAATCCACAAGTTCCTCCATCATATTCTCCATGAATTTGGTACGCTTTCCCTCTGTTCATTTTATTGATGATTTAACATGAAAGATTTTGATAATGATTTTTATCTTTAAAGTATCTCTCTTATGTTTTATAACAATACACAATTTTCCTGAGATCAGGTAGCTCAAACATGGCAGAAGCTCTCTTAATGACTGCGACCGAAAAGATAGTGGCAGGTATTGCTGTACAAGCGCTTATACCTGCTTGTTCCCAACTGGTCAAAGCTGCTTCGCCATGGAAAGAAGTACATAGCAAACTGGAATCAATCAAGCGTTCAGTTTGATCTCATGAAAGCCTACATAAAATATGTGGATAGAAGGAAAGATTCTGACGAACGATGGGAAGAGTGGGTGAAGATTTTAAGGGACTTGGTCTTCCAGCTCGAAGACATCATCGATGAATACACATATCTAGTGGGAGAGCAACATCGGCGTGGATTCTATGGTTCTCTGCAGAGCTTTCAGACAATGCAAGCATATCATGACCTGGCATGGTATCCGAAACAAGTTACAACAAGTTCAGAAAATACTTAACAAACTTTCAAATTTGAAACAAAGTTATGTTATCGATGACAGGACGACTCCCCCAGATGATTCTGCTGAAAGGCATCGACACCGTATGGACGCTCCTTACTTCCTTGACGAAGATGAGATTGTGGGCATTGAGGAGCACAAGAAGCAAATAGTGGGGTGGCTGATTGATGAGGAGTCATCACGCATCATAGTTTCAGTATGGGGGATGGGTGGACTGGGAAAGACCACTCTTGTTGATGAAGTCTACAAGCGGATTTTGATTGCAGAAGTCTCCCAAGAATATACAGCCGAAGATCTAACGAATCATAGAAGATTTGATGACATTCGTGCAGAGCACGGGTGGCTGGTCTCCCAAGAACTATACAGCCGAAGATCTAACAAGAAGAATCGTAGACAGATATTTTTCAAGGGAAATGATGACATTCGTCCACCCAACGTTGGCACGCTGCCTGGGGCACAGGACTGGCGGAACACACTTCGCGGTTATTTGCAACAGAAGAGGTATCTTATTGTCCTGAAGCCGAATTGATTGTCGCATATCAATTGGCATCAATGCTGAGAGGTATGTCCAATGTTCGCTCTCTCTTCGTTTGACATGACTATGTCATTGACTAAATAAGCTTTAGGCTTTTGAGGGTTTTGGATCTAGAAGGTGCTCCCATTGAGGCTGTTCCAGACGAAGTGTCAACTTGCATTACCTGGGTTTAGTGAAGAAGCTTCCTAGATCCTTGGGAAGGCTGCGAAAGCTACAAACCTTAGAATGTAGAATTGAGGAGCTGCCCGATGGGATTACTCAACTCAGGAATCTGCGGCTGCGGCATAAAGCACAAAGGGATATGGAATTTGAAGAACTTGCAGAGTCTGCAATCAGTTGAAGCAGATGAAGACATGGTCCGACACATGGGCAATCTCACACAACTGAGAACCTTGAGAATGCGTGCATTCAGTGGAGCTCTGTTCCTCCATATCAAAGATGAGCCACCTGGTCACCCTGGACATTATAGCTAGCGACAGTCACTGCTGCTAAAGACTGACAAAGCTTCATTTAGAAGGACGACTGGAATATGGGGTGCTTCCTCTTTGGTTGGGAGCTCTGACAGGCCTTCGGCGGTTGAGTTTGTATTGGTCTAGCTTGAGAGAAGACCCACTGCCTTTGTTGCGTGCGCTGCCTAATTTGGCCATACTACAGATAAACGAGGCGTATGAGGGGCAGGAGATGTGCTTCCATGCAGGAGACTTTCCTAAACTCAAGACCCTCTTGTTGGGTGGTTCGAACCAGCTCGATTCAATAATCATGGAGGAAGGGGCATTGCCAAACCTGTCTCTCTTGTCCCTGGAGTGCTGCAGAGGAATGAAGCTGCTACCTCAGGGCATTGAACATCTAACAAGCCTCCAAGTCTTGTTCTTGGTGAAGATGCCAGAGGAGTTAATAGCGAGAATAAGTGGAGGAAATGGGAACGTGGAGGAGCGACAGAAGGTTCAACACATCCCCCGAATCAGGCTTATAATGCAGAATGGGACAAGAAAAACGCTGAAGCAGTCTTCCTGAAAGGTTTTATTCAGCTTATGTTTTCCTCTATTAAGTCATGCTTCTCACTTGATCTTTTTATTTTTCTTTTTCTTTTCTTGGTTTTATTTTTCATGTCCCAATTCCATCATGATTGTTATCTTTTCTCAACATTAATTTTTGAGGCCCTGTTGCTCCGGTAGTTCGTATTGAAGCCTTGTTTGCAGTACAAAGATGATCATGCACGATAATCTAAAGATTCTATTTCTCTTTCTTTTTAATGGAAATAGTCTAAAAACTCTATTTCATCCTCAGAACATGAGTGGTCAATTTTGGCCATGGATCTCAATTTTGACAAAAACAACTATTGCTCTAAAGCAGAAGGATAAAGATGTACATGAGGAAACACTCTCACTAGCTGGAGTCAATTGAAACGTGTAGATAAGCATTATTATTATTATTATTTTGGGTTACAGGAAAATGGAGAAATTTTGGACACTCCCATCATTTTATTTATTAAGGTAATAATAATTACAAAATTACATATTACAGGCGACAAGAGGTGAGGAATGAAAAAAAAGAAAAAGAAAAATTGGAAGATACAGATGGTAAAAGGTCTATATCTAGTCTACCCTCAGTGATCTTTCAAAAAGGGCACATTCTATATCTGTGCCTTTGGAACCCTACCTAAGATAAGAGATAGGGACTGTAATAGAGAGTGATGACTCTATGATGCAGTTTCAATGGAACAAATGAGCTAACACTTGAAATATAATTAGGGTCTTGAGGAGAATAGTAGTACTGGAGGATATTTTCTGAAGGAAAATTCTAAAGTTTCTTTCAACACATTTGACAACACACCACAGTCGCTAGTTGATTCCAGGCTTTTCTGAAATTAGCTCATTTGTTTCTAATCCTCCAATTCTTTCATAGGTTTTGAATTTTTGCTAGCCATCTTGTAAGTTTCAGATGGCGCATAATAGGTTACCAACTTTCTTTGTGAATGAACATTTTGGAAATAAATGAATATTTTGGAAATAAATGACTGATGGAATTCAAGAAAGCTCCACAGAAAGAGCAGTCATTACTCATTGATCACCCTTTCCTGACCAAAATCTCCTTACTATACAAATAGTTCCTTAAAGGTAACTATAAAAAAAATCTAATTGCTACTTTTCAGACTACTTCATGACATGGCCAAATCAGTTTTAAAAAATTTAGAAATTTATAGAATGAGTGTGCATGTAAGCTTAATAAATAAGTGAAATGCATATGAGGTCTTCCAAAGAAAGGAAAGCATGTAATTGAAACTCAGTCCTCACATGCACAGATATGTATTCATTTATGTATTCATGCTGTTCATGTGAGCAATGCATGCATTTATAATTTACGTATGTAATGCATGGATACATAAATATATGAACATACATATGTAACTATATATAGATGTCTATCATAAGTGTACGCTCTAATACTCCAATGGTATCATGAAGGCCCTTTGTCCTCATTTCATCATTATTCAATTTTGCATTATGTGGAGGTACAAAAGAGTTCTATTATGCATAGTTTATTGAAGTAAAATTTGTGACAATTTCTTTCCACGCTGTAACAACAGGTTATATTGATTTTAATTAATTTTTGTGGAGAAATTTTTTCTCTCACTTTTCCATAAAAAATGATTTATGAGAATATTTTTATTGGTAGTATTTAGAGCATCGTACTTGATTGTTGGCTTGTGGTTTGATGTGTTGCTGTCTTAATTTTCTTAGATCTGACAAAATTTCTTGGTTAGAAGAGTCACAAAATACGAAGAAAAGATTCATAATTTTGCTAAAACTTAGTTGCTAGGTCTTACATTCTTTGGTTATTTTTTGCTAGATTTAAACTATGTTTGATGCATCTCTTTGGAAATAGGGAATTCCCATGCCATCTCGAGGAGTTCACCAATCAAGCTGATTCGTTCATCATTGCAAGGAAATTTGAGCATTCTTGAATTGCTGGCATGTAAATAATTCCAGGTCTCACATTCAGTCAAGATTTCTATTGCTACTTGTGAGTGTGTATCCATGTCTATACGTTTCTTGTGCATAATTGCCATGTGTAAGTGTGCATGTATGTCTATATACTGCTTGTGCATGCACATGTATGTGTGATATAAATTTAAATAATAAACTATTTTTGCAAGATTATCAATAATGTTGCACTTATAATGTGCTTGTGTGCTGGAAAGTAAAATAATATGATACATTAATTGTACTAGGGTGACAATACCAATGATGGTGCAACTATATGGACATTACCGTTTGGATGTTGTAATGTTATTGCTAATAAACATCTAATTGTGTTTTCAGTAAAAATAGAGTTATCATTTTTAATTTAACCATTTTATATGTTAATTTAAATGCATACTATACAATTGACTATATATATTTGAATTCAAGAAGTAACATGCCTATTCCTATTCGTTTATTTCCTGCACTTTTTTGTGCTCTTATTTTCATTTTTTATACGGTTATGATACTATTTATGGGATTTAATCAAGCATTGCATGTTTATGCTGCAAAAAAATTGCCATTTATTGACAATCAAAGTCCATCAATAAAACTCAAGAATTTGTGTGTATGAACTTTTTCAAGCTATATCAAACATTAGAAAATCCATTGGTATAGAAGGCTTCAGTATAGATTTTGCTAATGAATTTTTCTTTTGTTGGTATAACCTTCATGAAATATGTCAATGGCTCCAAATTCCATTACTATAAGTTACTGATATATAAAACTATCAATGTAGATCATGAGCTTGATTTTTTTGCTTACACTTATAGTGGTGATTAAAGCCATCATTATAACATTATATCTATTCTAACGAATTGATATATTAGTAAAGGCTTGCAAGTTTTATAGCTATAGCAATGGTTTCCATCAATCAGTATAGTCTTTCTATATATATAAAAATAACAATCCCATTTCAAAGTACAATTTTTCTTGATTAGTGATCAAGCAATAATTTTACTTCAATTTAAAATATAAACAAACTATATATAAGGAAAATATTTTTATTAACCTGCAATGCATTCTTTAATATCTAAGACATAGAAATAGTTTAGTCTAATAAACTAAAAGATAATAATCCATTACAGCTTAACCAAAAATATAAACTAATTAAAAGATATCTTCAGCTCTTGCTCTCAACCTTTTTTTTTTTTAACGTATATTGAGACTTAACAGCAGTACAATTATCCCCTCAACTTCATATGTTATTCCTGTATACACATTGATAAGTATGATTAATGTATCATATATCAAAATAAATTTTGATAATTTTTTTTAAAAAAATAAAGAATAAAAATAATTGCCTCAAATTTCATCATGAATTGTATCAAGATGATGAGTCAAATTTGATTCCTCTAGTAAAGATTTTTTTTTTTTTTTTTTGTACTTCTTATAAGTGGATGATTAGCTCAACCAAAATAAAATATAGTTATTAGAGTGTGGAAGGTTACATGAAAAGAACTTACGGGCAGACTTAGTGGAGTAAAATAATTAATGTTTTCTAAAATGCCATTCAAATCACCAATTGCAGTTTACCAAGTTCAAAACTTACTTCAGAAGTTTCAAGTGAGGCAGTTGAATTAGAGAGATTGAATGTTATAAAGATGTAAGCTAATTCTGCAAAAACTATATGTTCCATGAAGATGCAGCCAAATTCTAACTTTAATTTTAGGTTTTTCATTCTGAGAAGTTTGAAAAGGCCCGACATTATAAACCCAGTCAGATATGGCTCCAAAACTAATACAACAGAATATGTCTAAAATATGCAACTCAAGTTAAGTCTAAGCATTATAGCAAGAGGACATTATAGTAAGAGAAATCTACCATGGGATTACAATTTATAAAAATAGATCCCTCAATCTGATGTACAAACAATATGGAACCTATGTTAATGCTTGAACATAGTGAGATAATCAACAAATCATTGCTTTCTTTCAAAAGTTTGCACCGTAGCAGAATTTGGACCAACATTTTGGCATTTTCATCTTAATCAAACAACAATAATCTGGAGCTATAATATTGCCATTTACCATTGATATCACAAGAATATTTTCCTCTTAATTGATCTAAATCTCCCATGATCCTGAACCAATCTCTCATAGATCACAAATTACAAATTTATTTCTAAATATCTAATCTAGTGGTATTATTTTACATAACAGATTAATTTTTGTGAGTCGTTGATATGGCATCTTGGTATGTGTCAAAATTGTCATGGATTGGAATATATGATTATAGGCCCAAGTACACTAGCATTGAACATTTTCTTTCCAAGTGAGATAGTATATGAATAAATGAAAAAGTAATTTCAATGTTGAGGAATATAGATTAACAATAAATATTTATTTCATTTATGCCAAAATGGAAAAAAAAAGTGGCACGGACCAAATAAAAAAAATGAATTCCACCTATTGAAGTTTATTATATTAGTTTGCATGATGCAGTACCTTTTCAAATTGTGAAGATTTCATTTTTTCTCACCTTGTTTTTCAATGTTTTAGAATTATATGCACCCCTGAAGACTAACAATAGAAGAGTATTTGGGATTGAAATTCATAGCCCTCAAGCACTAGGTGACAACTCTAAAATGCCTTTTATAGATAACATTTTGAAACAAAAAAGAGAAAATATGGTAGATAACAATATTTGATTTATTTACTTCATAAGTGATGCACAAAAGTCATTTGCAGGTGCACACCATGTTGTCAAAACCAAATAAATAAGTTGCTATGGTGAGAAGAATGTTGTAGCATTCAACCATACAAATTGTCTAAAATGTTGGCACAGCATTAGAGCTCAAGTTATCTAGGAGTTTAATATATAGCGGTGAAAGAAGCAAGTCTAGAATTCAAATTTTTCTAAAAAAATTAAATAAAAATCTATTGCAGATGATCAATTTCTAAAATATGTATTAGTATAGTATTACAGTGATAAAAATGATGATATTGCATCAAAGTGATCGAACTATATACTTAGGCAAGTCAATACTTAATCTCATTGATTCAAATATTCAACCATCATTTGTTTAAGTTTCCATGAGAAGCATAATAACAAAACAATAAAATCAATAACAAATAAAAGGTCATTTGCAATAATTTATGTTCAATGGGTACAATATATAATTGCAAGGATAAAATGAGAAATTGTTTAATTCATTCTTAATAAGTACTAGGACTAGTCTTGTTGTGAGGTGTAGAGGGATCACCACTACACAATGAATTGCAAATAAGCTAACGAGTATGGAGGTCAAAAACACGTTTCCTTGAAAAAACATGCCTTCTAAATTTTTCATGGCTTAAACCTAGAAATAAACAGTACCAATTAATAGGTTAGAAATTCTGCATCTCATAAAAGGAAGGGGCAGTGGGGGCGAGAGATCTTGGGAGAATCCGAGAGAATTTGAGAACCCACGCTTTCTCTCTCTCTCTCTCTCTCTCTCTCTATATATATATATATATATATATATATATATATATATGATCGGAGAGATGGCAAGGAAAGAAGCGAAGGGAGGTAAGCAAAACAGAAAAAATATCTTTTCTAATGAGTTAATGAAAATAACAGTGGATCAAAAGAGAGAGAGAGAGAGAACTACTGCTTATATCAACAAATTTTGATGCAAAAATTAAATCATTTTCCCAAAGGTATCTATCTATACACTTTGCATCATAAATATGAAATAACAACTTATAGATAGCAAATTACTCCCTAGATAGCTGCTGAATCTATTCTCTTGGACGCTAGCAAGGTAATTAAAAAAAAGGATTGGCATTTAAAGAAAACTTAAAACGACATCACATATGGCTTTAGGGTTTTCCAGATTTATGTCATGGACAAAGTTGTGAATCTTTTTCCAACCTTCCACCACCTCCGTCCCACCATCCTATGTCCTCTTTGTGACAGCTTTTATATATATCCTCAGACAAAGCATTGCTTGCTCTTTGAGTGCAAACAAATTTAGAAAAAAAATCTCATTTTGCACAAAGAACTGAACTGAATCCATATAAAACAAAACATTTCATTAGTAATTTTTATATATCAAAAGCACAAAGTTTAAATTAAGATATATTTGATATCACATGAAAAGTTAATTAAAGCTCTCACCAAAAGTCCTGAATCGAACTGCCCTACAGCTCTAAAAAAAATGTAACAGTAATGATGTGAGTTAATATTTTAGTAACAAAACTCCTTCTATATACAATTATATAATTACTGAAAAGTCAATAAGGTAGCACTAATAACAATAATTTTATTTGACAATATATAGTGTTAAACTTTTAAATTTTAGACCTAATTAATGTAGCATGGTGATCTATAGCCATATCTCCGAACATAGTTCATAACAATGCCACATATGCCAAATTATATAATAGTTTCAAATTAATTATTGTTTATCGCATATTGAATCCAATATTATGACATCTGGGCTAGTCACAGTCGTGCTTCAGCTCATAATAGGCAAACTTTACATCGCTCATATTACACTCCACTAGTGGCTAGCAATTTAAGTGTTAGACTAAGATTAAGAATTGCAATCAATTCCACGATTCTGCCTATGGCTACCTATGTTCTCACATGATAAGTCCAGATGCCTTTTTCCTTATTATATAATATTTATTTAATTAATTCATCATGCTTCAGTGATATTAGTTACCGCCACACTCCCATGAATAGCTAATTGTAAAATGAAAGAGATAAAAAAGTGCTACACTTCCACTAGTGGTTGGCTATAAAAAGATAGAAAAGTATTAATACATTGTTGGTAATAATCAGCTACAAAGAGATAGAGAATTATCACACTTCATTAGTAACCAGCTATAGAGAAATGTTATGTACTTACCCATAATTATGCAACACTCTCACACAGCTACTCTAATTGCACCCACCTCATTTTATTTTATTTTATAATTTATTTATTAATGGCATGCATACTTTATAATAATAATAAATTAGATTTTATAATTTCATAAGTTATGACAACAATACTTCATAAAATATTCATAATACTATAGGAGATTTTGCAGTAATACAAGGCATAACTATATATGAAATACTAAAATTTTATAGGTGATTATGTTTGAGATTTCTTACTGAAGCATAAAATCAAAAGTATCAATCTATCTATAGGTCCACCTAATGCACTTGATACTCTAAAATTAATTTTAACATAATAACATTTTAAAGTTAACATTGATTAATTAAATGATTGATCCATTATTTCTTAATTTTTAAAAAATTATTTTTTAATACTAACTCTAAATTTTCTACAGTCCAAATATAATAATTAATAAATTATTAAGGGCTAAAATTTTTATCTCAATTAGTGGGTCAGGGACAGTCCCTTAACTGGTTCGCTCTGGGTCCAAACAGTTGTTAAGCCTAAAATATTTTAAGATGAAAAGGGGTCCAAGAGTGTTCATAGATCAAATATGGGGAACCTAATCTCAGGTGTCAAGCTAGACGTGGGGCCAGGTTAGATGAGGGGAACAACCTTGGCTGGGATCAACATATGCAGTGTGAGATAGCATAGGCCTGTCTTGGCGGAACTAGGAGGTCACAAAGAGAGTGCTAAAGAGAGAAAGAATATTAGAGAGAGATAGAGAGAAGGGTTAGAAAGAGAAAGAGAATCAGGGAGGAGGGGGGGGGGGGGGGGGGGGGGTGTGGGGGTTGTGTGTGGTAAGGCATCCGTCTGGTTTGAGCCTAGAGTCCAAAATGAATAGAATGGGTCACACATCGCAACTAACAAGAAAAATTCTTTGTATTGGATGCGGTGCAGATCATGCATACCGTATCTGATAATTACCATGCACGCATGCCAAAAAAAATATTTTTTTCATTTTTAATATGTGCATGCATCATGCGTCAATCATTGAATATGTGCAGCTACACCACACCCAGTGCACAAAGACTTTTCTTACCAACAATCACCTCAACTAGCCAGACTTAAAAAAAAAAAAAAAAACTAGTCTACGAATCCATGCCGATTAGCAACAAATTTTAGCAGCCAGGTCCAAAGTATTTATATTAAATTTGAACTTTAAGTATAAATAAATTGTCTAATCTAGATTAAATCGTCTAGCACCCGTACAAAATATGAAAAAGCACTAATAAAGAAAGCAACAAAATATAACGACAGCCACCACGGAAACAAAGAGTAGTTAATAAAGGTAAACTATTTTTAAACTTAAAATAATATATATTGTTCAACCATGCAAAATTCAGTTATTCAAATTTTCTATCTTAAACAAGACTATAATCTGAGTTTCAATAATATAACTCTGTTCAATATCAAGGTATATTCAAAAATAAGTCATCTAGAACCTACTCATTTGCATCGAGGATTGTAAATTTTTTCTTCTTATTATTATTATTGCAACTATCAAATGGCATTAAATGCCCGCTAACTTTTAGGCCTGCCACTCAAATTGGGGGCCCGTCATTTTGCTGGCCTCAGCTTCTAAGTCCCCTTATTCAGTGTCCATTTGTTAGCATATTAGCGTTAATAGATGTACTGTTATTAGGGATGGTAATTTTTCCCATTTGGCCATTACCCAGCCGATACCATTTTTAACGGGTCGGGGAATCCCCGGTTTAAACGGGTTAACGGGTTAATGGGTAATTGTTAACAGCTAAACGGGTAACGGCTCGGGATGGTATTCAATGCCCCATCCCCGTTTACCCATCCCCGTCCCCGTTAGCCAATGCCCCATCCGCCATCCCCGTTACCCATTCATGCAAGTAACGCAACAGTCTCTTGCTCTTCTTTCTAATCTGAAGTTTTGAAGAATCTGAACATCAAACTAGATAGCTCCATCATCTACTTCGCCAATCGCTGCCCCATCGACGCCCTCCAACATCTTTATCTTTCTTTGGTATGCTCATCTTTATCCTTTATTTTTAAAGAAAGATATCTCTGTTTTAAAATTTGAATGTATTCTTTTTTTACGATTGTTGCTTATTGTTTGCTACCAAGTTATAATTTTTTTTTTTTTGCAATTATTCTTTTGAATGCAATTAGAATGTGATTGCGTTTCCTATCTTTGTTATTTTTGTTAAAGCTAATATGCATTTATTAATAGGCCTAAATCAAACCATTTCAAAAGTCAAAGAATCTCTTATATGTTTCAATATCATCGTTTCGTTATTCTCGATTGTACTCTATCTTATCCTAACTAATTTAATTTTTTAAATTTTATTTTATGTAAACAGGCAAAGGGGTACCCACTGGGTACCCGTTTGCCCGGCCGGGTATCCCCGTCCCCGCTCCGTTAACTATAACGGCTAACGGGGCAGGGAAGGGGATATTTTTCTAACGGAGACGGAGAACGGTATAGACCGCCCCGGGCCATCCCCGGGCCGTTGCCATCCCTAACTGTTATAGAATTGCTCCAGGTTTAACCACCGAAGAAGCGAAAGAGGTGCTAGGATGGCCTTTCATTATGGTTCTTGGAGCTGGAAGCCGGGCAACCCTTGCCCCCTTGTTCTTTCCCAAATTTTATACTATGATATATCGGGTTTAACTCACCATAGATTGGTGTGATCATCCGTTGTACCAAAAAAAAGAAGAAGCGAAAAAGGTACGGAAGGAGAGCAAAGATTTTGACATTCTAAATTTCAGTCTATAGAACTCAATGATATATTTTAACATATAGCTGTCATTGTGTCTAGACCTACAACATGTCCATTTCTACAATTTCCTTGTCTACCGCGGGTCTTTAATTGGTTTTCGACATCTTTCGTTGGATGGGTTTTGTTGTTGAGCACCATGCCTATCCCTAGCTTGGCCAGCTTCTCCCTCACAACTAAGCTCCTCCTGTCTCTTCCAAGCAACAGCCTCCCGGTAGGCAACTTGAATTCAGCTTATGCTCTCACTTCGGCTTGCTCGTTCCCATTAGGCTTGATGTAGGAATAGTGACATCCAACTTGATCACTTAGCTAGCAACCATCAATATTTCTATCGATTAAAACTCAGATAACCTCCGAGTCAAACAGTACTCCTTAGGTTGATTCTTGAAAAATAAATTGGTTGAAGGCCTGATCGTGGCCTCACAACTACGCTGGCTCAAGAAGGCCCAAGCTCAGTTGAAAAGGCTCTCCCAGTGGCATGTACTAAGTTTCGATCTAGGAAAACACTTGTACACCGCCTCCGGTGCAGCAAGGCCTACAAAACACTTTGTACACCGCCTCCGGTGCAGCAAGGCCTACATGGGCTGCACCGCTCCTTTCTATTGGTCCACATGGATCCCATGTGGCCTGACATGATGAGACAGAATAGCAGAGAGATAATGTTACTTTTTAATCGTACATCCATTAAAAGTTGTTCAGCCTTTTCACCATTGGTGTGAAGACGAAAATGCCCTTTCCCTCCAGCCTACTTCAACCCGCCATCTTATTTGGATTTTGCTGATAAAAAATCGTAAGGTTCTGGCCTGGAAGACTCACGACACCCTTAGTTCAAGACCCATGACACCCCAGTTCAAGACCCACGACACCCTAGTTCAAGACCCATGACACCCTTAGTTCAAGACCCACGACACCCCAGTTCAAGACCCACGACACCCTCAGTTCAAGACCCATGACACCCTAGTTCAAGACCCACGACCCCCAGTTCAAGACACACGACACCCCAGTTCAAGACCCACGACACCCCTAGTTCAAGACCCCGACACCCCAGTTCAAGACCCATGACACCCTAGTTCAAGACCCATGACACCCCTAGTTAAAGACCCATGACACCCCAGTTCAAGACCCACGACACCCTTAGTTCAAGACCCACGACACCCCAGTTCAAGACCCACGACACCCTTAGTTCAAGACCACGACACCCCAGTTCAAGACCCACGACACCCCTAGTTAAAGACCCATGACACCCCAGTTCAAGACCACGACACCCTTAGTTCAAGACCCACGACACCCCAGTTCAAGACCCACGACACCCTAGTTCAAGACCCACGACACCCCAGTTCAAGACCACGACACCCTAGTTCAAGACCCACGACACCCCAGTTCAAGACCCACGACACCCTTAGTTCAAGACCCACGACACCCCAGTTCAAGACCCACGACACCCTCAGTTCAAGACCCATGACACCCTAGTTCAAGACCCACGACACCCTTTTAAGACCCACGACACCCCAGTTCAAGACCCACGACACCCTAGTTCAAAACCCACGACACCCCAGTTCAAGACCCACGACACCCCTAGTTCAAGACCCATGACACCCCAAGTAAAGACCCATGACACCCTAGTTCAAGACCCACGACACCCTTAGTTCAAGACCCACGACACCCCAGTTCAAGACCCACGATACCCCTAGTTCAAGACCCATGACACCCCCAGTTAAAGACCCATGACACCCTAGTTCAAGACCCACGACACCCCAAGTTCAAGACACACGACACCCAGTTCAAGACCCATGACACCCCTAGTTCAAGACCCACGACACCCCAGTTCAAGACCCACGACACCCTAGTTCAAGACCCACGGCACCCTAGTTCAAGACCCACGACACCCCAGTTCAAGACCCACGACACCCCCTGTTCAAGACCCGAAGGACATATCGTCTTATGTTCTGCTCTCCAACGTGTGTCGATGATCAGGCGAGAGATGAAGGAGAAGGGGATGAAGAGGATTCCTGGATGCAGCTGGATCGAGATCAAGAACAAGGTCCATGTGTTCTTTAATGGTGACCGGAGGCATCCTCGGACCGAGGAGATCTATAAACTATTGACAACCTGTTTGGATAATCGACGGCATGTTCGTTTGGACAGCGACTCTTCCATTGGGGCTACCTCACCAATGCCATTCCGTCAGCTAATGCATCCACTTGCCCACAATCCTTAAGAGATATCACCACCCGTTCGTTCAACTCCCGCGCAACATCGATACTACCGATGGCTTTGTCAAATCGATAACATAAGCTCTAACATATAGACCATAGCTCTCTCTCTTCACAACCTTCGGCCATCGGTTTAGATACCATGTCTGAAGACTCCAAAGCTCCAGATTTCGATTGGAAAAAGCCGGCACTCATCTGTATCTATGGCCTCTGCTTTCTCTTTCTGCTTCATACCTTGTACAAGGGCATCAAGAGACGGTGTCTCCGAAGGAGGACTGCGAGGCGACTTCTGGGCCAGAACAACAACCCAGGCGACGACGCTTCACCACAGTTGGAATCCGGAGGCATGGCTTCTGCCATCGTGCAGTCCCTCCCTGCCATTCAGTTCGGGGAGAAAACGAAGCAACGCGAGGAGGACGATGGCCGCAGTGCTTGCTCCCTTTGCTTGGGGGAATTCAAAGAAGGAGAATGGCTGAGACTGCTGCCAGACTGTGCTCACATCTTCCACGTCTCGTGCGTCGATCCTTGGTTTCTCTCTCACTCCACCTGCCCCTGTGCAGGACTCAGGTTTTGGGCGATTCCAGTAACAACGGTGATTCTTCTGCTTTAACGACGGCTTTGTGGGGGACGCTACCTAGAGAAGGCACGAATCAAGGGAGGCCACTCGGATATAATCTTTTAGTATCTGAGGCGTGGGTAGCAGTGAGAGGCGATCGGCCCGGGTCTTGAACAGGGGGTGTCGTGGGTCTTGAACTAGGGTGTCGTGGGTCTTGAACGGGTATCGTGGGTCTTGAACTAGGGGTGTCGTGGGTCTTGAACTGGGGTGTCGTGGGTCTTGAACTAAGGGTGTCGTGGGTCTTGAACTAGGGTGTCGTGGGTCTTGAACTAGGGGTATCGTGGGTCTTGAACTGGGTGTCGTGTGTCTTGAACTTGGGGTGTCGTGGGTCTTGAACTAGGGTGTCATGGGTCTTTAACTGGGGGTATCATGGGTCTTGAACTAGGGGTGTCGTGGGTCTTGAACTGGGGTGTCGTGTGTCTTGAACTTGGGGTGTCGTGGGTCTTGAACTAGGGTGTCATGGGTCTTTAACTGGGGGTGTCATGGGTCTTGAACTGGGGTGTCGTGGGTCTTGAACTGGGGTGTCGTGGGTCTTGAACTGGGGTGTCGTGGGTCTTGAACTGGGGTCGTGGTCTTAAAAGGGTGTCGTGGGTCTTGAACTAGGGTGTCATGGGTCTTGAACTGAGGGTGTCGTGGGTCTTGAACTAGGGTGTCGTGGGTCTTGAACTGGGGTGTCGTGGGTCTTGAACTAAGGGTGTCGTGGGTCTTGAACTGGGGTGTCGTGGGTCTTGAACTAAGGGTGTCGTGGGTCTTGAACTGGGGTGTCGTGGGTCTTGAACTAAGGGTGTCTGGGTCTTGAACTGGGGTGTCATGGGTCTTTAACTAGGGGTGTCGTGGGTCTTGAACTGGGGTGTCGTGGGTCTTGAACTAAGGGTGTCGTGGGTCTTGAACTGGGGTGTCGTGGGTCTTGAACTAAGGGTGTCGTGGGTCTTGAACTGGGGTGTCATGGTCTTTAACTAGGGGTGTCATGGGTCTTGAACTAGGGTGTCGTGGGTCTTGAACTAGGGGTGTCGTGGGTCTTGAACTGGGGTGTCGTGTGTCTTGAACTGGGGTGTCGTGGGTCTTGAACTAGGGTGTCATGGGTCTTGAACTGAGGTGTCGTGGGTCTTGAACTGGGGTGTCGTGGGTCTTGAACTAAGGGTGTCATGGGTCTTGAACTAGGGTGTCGTGGGTCTTGAACTGGGGTGTCGTGGGTCTTGAACTAAGGGTGTCGTGAGTCTTACAGGCCAGAACCTTACGATTTTTTATCAGCAAAATCCAAATAAGATGGCGGGTTGAAGTAGGCTGGAGGGAAAGGGCATTTCGTCTTCACCCCAATGGTGAAAAGGCTGAACAACTTTTAATGGATGTACGATTAAAAAGTAACATTATCTCTCTGCTATTCTGTCTCATCATGTCAGGCCACATGGGATCCATGTGGACCAATAGAAGGAGCGGTGCAGCCCATGTAGGCCTTGCTGCACCGGAGGCGGTGTACAAAGTGTTTTCCTTCGATCTAATAAACCTCAACGATACCTTTTCCTTGACCGATACTCCTCCAATTGGTCCCCAAAAGATAAATCGGCCAAAGGCCCAGTGGCAGCCTTAAAACTAAGTTGGCCCAACATGGCCTAAGCTCAGTTGAAAAAGGCTCTCCTAATGGTATGTACTAAGTTTAGAATAATTTTGAGTTTCACAGAAAATAAATTTACCCAAGTCAATCTAAGCATAAAAATATTATTAAAATATTTTTTATTATTTATTTTTTATTTATTTATTTATTTTTATTTTTTTAAATTAATTATGTTTTATGGAAAGTGTCTTAGAGTTTTCTTTCAGGTTCTTTAAGGTAAGTTAATTAAAAGGAAAAGTTGATTAGGTTAAAAGTGGATTTGTGATAAGAAGAAAAATATTTTTTATGTTAAAAAGAAATAAGAAAATCTAACAATTAAGATAACTAAAACAAATAATAAAATAAAGAGAGCAATAACTATTCAAAAAAAAGATTTTTTTATTCCTTTTTATATAGAAGCATGAATAATAATGAAATAAAAAAAATAAAAATAAAAAAATTCATGGTAATTAATTTTTTTTAAAAAAATTCCTGAGCTAATCGTGCCGGGATCCCCGGCAACGGTGCCAAAATTTGATTCTGTCGTTGGCGGTCAAAAATAAAACCTACTTACTACTATAGCTAGTGGTAAATCGGGATCGTATCCTCGGGGATCAGGGCAATTATTTCACGAAAGAGAAAAAAAAATCTATAGAGGATTATATTAAGAATAGCGGTTATTAAAAGGTAACAACTAATTAATTAATGAAATTCAAATAGCAAGAGAAGCAACTCAGGAATCCGAATCCACCATGCAAACAGGTTTTATCTTCTTTTTTTAATGTTACAATAGTAATAATTTTATAAATTTAAAATTAAAATAATTTATCTCTTGTCAGGCATAGACCGTATCAGGAGATCACGACACGTCCGCTTAGAGTATAAACTATCTAATAATTGCAAGGTTAAGGGTCTAATCTATCATACTACGATCTGTCTCTCTTAGGCACGTACCGTATCCGAAGATCACGGTATATCGATAGAGGGTATAGGCCGTGTATGCCAGATCAAAACCTCGATCAGAAAAATAACTTAAAAGATATAATAAAGAAGAGCATAATTGTTATTGCATAGAAATTAAGAACAAAAAGAAAGATAAAACCTGATTACATGCTTCATCATCATCCCAAGTTGAAGGAATCTAGCCACACATTGCTACTGCCAGCATCCCCTCCATAATTTTTCCTCTCTCAGGCCTAAATACAATAATCTAAATAAAAGAAGAATAAAAAAAGCTTTGTAGAAACTTCTCCCCCCAACTACTGCCTGAAGTCCTCCTTTTATAGAGCTTGTCTAGGTTTTCTCCTAGTCAAAGTTGGAGTCAATCGGGCGCTCAAGATCATTCAGATATCATGAGAAAATTTCTTAGCCATCCGTTCAACATCACCTGCCTTAGTTTGCACCAAGAATCATGCGGAATCATCTCTTTCTTCCTTTTTTGGGCAAACCGAGTCCTGATTTGAGTACTGTCTGTATCGTTGGACTGCAAAAATCGAGCTCTTTCATCTGTAGGCTCCTTTTCTGCAAACATCCATAAAAAATATTAATACTTAATAAATTTAAAATAATTAATATTTATTTTAACCGCTAAATTGGGATAATAAATAGACTTATCAATAAGCATCTAATTGTTCTTTTAGTAAAAATGGTGGTGTTATTTTTAATTTAACCATTTTATATGTTAGTTTAAATGCACACTCCAATTGACTATATTTGAATTCAAGAGGCAACATGCCTACTCCTACTCGATCATTTCCTGCACTTGCTTTTTTTTTAAAATATATTTTGCACTCTTATTTTTATTTTTTATATTGTTATGATACGTGCAAAATTTAAGTATTTCATCTTTATGCTACAAAAAACAAGCCATTAACGGTAGAAATCCATCAGTAAAACTCAAGAATCTATCCGTTTGAACTTTTTCAGGCTACATTGAATGTTAGAAAATCCATTGGTATAGGAGGCTTTAGTATAGATTTTATTAATGAATTCTTCTTTCTTTGGTATAACCTGATGTGGATAGTTCTAAATTCCATTAATATAAGTTACTGATGGATAAAACTATCAATGTAGGTCATGAGCTTAATTTTTTTGCTTACACTTTTAGTGATGGTTAAAACCATCACTATGACATTATATCTATTCAAATGAATTGGTATATTAGTAAAGGCTTGCAATTTTTATAGCTAAGCGATAGTTTCCATCAATCAGTATATGTATGTATGTACGTATATATTTTTCTTGATTACAAACATAATTTTTTCTTGATTAATGATCAAGTAATATTTTTACTTCAATTTAAAATATAAACAAACTATATATAAAGAAAATATTTTTATTAACCTACTATGAATACTTTAATATCTAAGATATAAAAATAGTTTAGCCTAGTAAATTAAAAGATGATAATCCATTACATCTTAACAATATAAATACAAAGAAATTAAAAGATATCTTCAACAATTTTCTTACATATATTGAGAATCAATAGCAATGCGGTTACCCGCACTTTCAACTTCATATATTATACCAATATAGACATTAATAAGTATGATTAATATATTCATGTCAAAATAAATTTAGATAAAAAATAAAAATAAATAAATAATAAAAATAATTACCCCAAATTTCATCACGAATTGTATCAACATGATGAGTCGAATTTGATTCCTCTAATAAAGATTTTTTTTGGCTTCTTATAAATGGAAAATTAGGTCAATGAAAAGAAAATATAGTTATTAGAGTGTGGAAGCTTACGTGAAAAAAAATTATGGGGAGACTTAGTGGAGTAAAATCAATTAATGTTTTCTAAAATGTCTTTCAAATCACCAATTACAGTTAACCAAGTTCAAAACTTACTTCAGATGTTTCAATTACTCAAAATTTTGAGGATGGAAGCAAAAACGTGGTTGGTCAAAAATAGACAAGAGACCACCATCCAATAGATAGATTAAAATATTCTACAATCAACTGAAGCAGTTGAATTAGAGCCATTGAATGTTTTAAAGATGCAAGCTAATTCTACACCGATGAAGGCTTAGCCAAATTCTAACTTTAATTTTAGGTTTTTCACTCTGAGAAGTTTGAAACGGCCCAACCTGTAGGAACGTTATAAACCCAGCGAGATGTGGCTCCAAAACTAATCACCAGAATATGTCCAAAAGAAATATGTAACTCAAGTCTAAGCGTTAAAGTAAGAGAAATTATTATGGTAAGAGAAATCTATCATGGGATTACAATGTATAAATATAGATCCCATCGATCTGATGTATAAACAATGTGGAACCTATGCTAATGCTTGAACATAGCGTTATAATCAACATATCATTGCTTTCGTTCAAAAGTTCACACCATTGCAGAACTTGGATCAACATTTTGGCATTGTTCATCTTAATCATGTTGGGAGCGGAATACCCCCAAGATCACGGCTATAGCGTATATAGTAATACAAAAACTTTTACTGTTTAATCTATGAGATAAGATTTACCTTCATATTGAACGTTGGAATAGTTTGATTTGATTGCTCGACCTCAACCTTTTAGCCTTCCGCCGTATTCCCGAAAATACCTTCCTTCTCTCACAAGATGGTGGGATCTCTCGGCCGACTAGGATTTTTTGTTTTTCTTTTTCCTCAAAAACGTTAACCCTAGCAACCAACTGAGAGGGTATTTATATGGCTACAACAGGGACCAATAGGCAAATATGAAAAGGACTTCCCACGTAATTAAATCTCCTAATCCTATCCCGGGTTAGGATTCAATTACGTAAATTACAATTCATTCCACTAAAGAATTATAATTGTACTCCTAATCACATTCGAATTTATATTTTCGAGCCTTAATATTAAATACTATTATCTCCCCATGTTAAGATAACAGATATCCACCCATTAAATTTAATTACTGACATATAATTTAATTGGCTGTTATTATCCTTGAGACTTATCCACTTAACTTATTTGATGTAAATTTAATACTGACAATATAATTTAATTGGCTGTTATTATCCTTGAGACTTATCCACTTAACTTATTTGATGTATCGGATTCAAAATCCACTTGCAAGATTTGATACAATCAAAACTTATAAGCTTTCTCAAGGGGAATCATCAATCAAATTAACAGGACGTGGATTCCTTCAACTATTATAGTCACCATATATATAATGTTATTGCCCAACCCACTGAGTTAATTGACTCATCTAGAATCTCACTCTATGTGTAATCAAAGCATAATCACTACATACACGTGTCTAGAAATAGAATTCAGATTAAGAGCATAAGTAATCATAATATTCATGAGTTTAAATTATTTATAAAGTCAGTATAAAATAATTAACTCAACTGGGTCCTGTTCAATACACACAAAGTGTACTAGCACAAATAGTTAGAATAAACCATTCCCCGTAGTCAAGACAGACCTACTAAAATTGTGCTACAGTTTTACTGATGGTGTGTCTAATTCCATCTAAAACTATGAACATAAACTTGTATTCCAAAAGAACCGATGATCTAGTCTTCTGTGTGTAAGCCATACTCTACACACTAGATCAAATACTCTTTGTAAATACTAGACATGCACATATATATATATAGTAAATGGCACACATTGCTCAAAATGAATTCTCATTAAAATGTAAAGACATAACATAAAGCATATCTTTTAGTCTATATCTCTATCAATCTCCCACTTAGACTCAAAGCAATGCTTGTACACATCTAACTCCCATGCCCTCTACATGTCTATCAAAAACTTTTGAAGTTAAACTCTTTGTAAAAGGATCCGCCAGGTTGTCCTTAGATGTAACCTTGGTCACCAGCACGTCACCTCTTTTGCACGATGTCACGTATCAGGTGATACTTACGCTCAATGTGTTTAGATTTCTTATGAGTCCTGGGTTCCTTTGAATTAGCAACTGCCCCACTATTATCACAATAAAGTGTAATAGGTAATTGCACTAAAGGTATCACACTAAGATCCAAAAGAAAGTTTCTTAGCCAAACAGCCTCTTTTGCAGCCTCTGATGCAGCCACATACTCAGCTTCCATGGTAGAGTCAGCAACACAAGTCTGCTTGACACTCCTCAGCTAATTGCTCCACCACCAAAGTGAACACATATCCCGAGGTTGATTTCCTAGATTCATTATCTGATTGGAAGTCCGAATCTGTATCCTATAGGCACAAGACTATCTGCTTGGTAAACTAACATATAATCTTTAGTCCTTTCAGGTACTTAATTATTGTTTTACTGCAGTCCAATGTTCTCGCCCAGGGTTAGACTGAAATCTGCTAACCATGCCTACGATAAAACAGATATCAGGTCTAGTACATAGCATAGCATACATAGGCTTCCTACTGCGAAGCATAAGGAACTGCCTTCATACTTTCTATCTCTTCAGGTGTTAGGATACTGATCCTTAGATAGAGAAATTCCATGCCTGAAAGGAAGAAATCCTTTCTTGGAATTATGCATACCAAAACGGATGAGAATTTTATCGATATAAGTGGCTTGAGATAAGCATATCATCCTTGCTTGCGATCTCGCAAAAGCTTGATCCCTAGGATGTGACTTGCTTCTCCCAAGTCCTTCATATCAAATTGTCCAGATAACCATACCTTGACCGAAGATAACACTCCCATATCGTTTCCAATAAGTAGATGTCATCCACATATAGCACCAGAAATATCAAAGTTTTTTCATCACGCTTCTTGTACACATGACTCGTCAGGACTTTGATCAAAACCATAAGATTAATAGCTTGATCAAAATGAGTATTCCAAGATCTAGATGCCTGCTTAGTCCATAAATGGCTCTTAAGCTTGCACACCAAGTGCTCCTGGCCTTTTGCTATAAAACCATCTGGTTGTATCATGTAATGCACTCGTCAAGATTTCCATTAAGGAAAGTGTCTTGACATCCATTTGCCAAACTTCGTAATCGAAATGAGCTGCAATGGATAAGAGAATCCGGATAGACTTAAGCATAGCTACTGGTGAAAAAGTTTCATCATAGTCGATCCCTTCTTTCTGAGTAAAACCTTTTGCAACTAGCCTAGCCTTGAAGGTTTCCACCTTCCGTCTGCTCCTCTCTTCTTCTATAGATCCACTTGCATCCGATGGGTTTTACTCCCTCGGTGGTTCTATAAGATCCCAGACCTGATTAAAGTGCATAGACTCTATCTCTGATTTCATAGCATTTGCCAAAGAGTTGCTCTTTATCCTGTAATGCTTCATTGTAGCTACTGGGTTTAGTATCCAGTTCATCAGAGATTCTGTCATATGACTCTCCAAGGAACATATACCGTTTAGGTGTATTTACAATCCTCCCACTATGACGAGCACAACCTGATTGTATGTGCTTGTAGTAATACAATCTGACTCTGTCCTTGTGCTCCATCAACCTGCATTGGTTCTGAAACTGGTGCATTAATGGTATCCTTTTGTATCAGTTCAGGGTCAGTTCGTGTTACTATACTTCTTCCACTACGAATAGTTATTGGGAAGTTTGGGAACCTACTTCTTGTGGTGTTTCTGCTTGTACTATTGGTATTAAAGGAGCCAGTCTAGTTTATCGCCTCTCAACTCTTCTAGAGCAATTTTACTTCTGGGTTTGTGGTCTATAATAGTCCTCCTCCAAGAATCGGGCATTGGTGCTAACAATGACCTTCTGATCCTTAGGACAATAAAATAAAACCACCTTTTGTTCCTTTAGGATATCCAACAAAGAAGCATACATCTGTCCTTGATTCCAACTATCTGGTTTACCTTTTAGTACATGTGCTGGACAACCCCAAACCTGAACATGTCTTAGACTAGGCTTGCGCCCAGTCCACAGTTCTGTGGGTGTCTTAGGTACTGACTTAGATGGTACCAAGTTAGAATATATGCAGCTGTCTCTAATGCATATCCCAAAAACGAAATAGGTAAGTCTGAATAACTCATAGATCTAACCATATCCAAGAGTTCTATTCCTTCTTTCAGCTACACCATTCTGTGGCGTACTAGGTGCAGACAACTGGGATTCAATCCCAGCATCTAATAAGTAATCTGTGAACTCCCCTAAGAGGTACTCGCCACCACGATCGATCGTAGTGTCTTGATATTTTTACCATGACGGTTCTCCATTTCTGCCTTAAAAATTTTAAATTTTCAAAGCATTCGACTTACGACGCATCAGATAAATATACCCATATCTTGAGTAATCATTAATAAAGTGACAAAGTACTCAAACCACTCTAGCGTGGATGTTTCATTGGGCCACACAAATCAGAGTGAACCAATTCTAATATCTCCTTAGTTCTATTGCCTTTGGCCGAGAATGGCCGCTTGGTCATTTCCTTCTAAGCAAGATTCACAAACTG